>JAPYZL010051463.1:0-33160 GCA_030522825.1 Platygaster orseoliae | reverse complement strand
AAGGTATTCAGACACTGAAAGCGATATCTTTCTGAAGCATATTATCGCGGGAATATTGAATGGTTTTTTGTCCGGATTTTGGTGGCACACCCTGTATGTAAGATTGTTATTGTGACGCGACGGTTTTTTTTAAATTTTAGTAATCGATTATTGTAAGCACGTTTTTCTGTGTTTTTCGACGTTGTTCTAATGATCGTTCTAAAGTGCAAATTAGAATTAGAATTCGATTCTTGAAAATAACTCGGCAAAAATAAGTAGTATTCGTTGTGCTACAAATTTTAGCTAAATTGTTGCATCCGGAAAAAAACAACAAAAAAGCACAGCGAATTCTGGGGAATGTTTGCACATGAATTACACTCAGAAAGAAGCTTACTAAAATTGACGAAATCTTTAGTTGAGTACGAACTTGAGAAAGTTTTTACTAATATTTACTTAAATACTCAATCGAGTAATTTTTAACTATATTTAGTCAATATGACTAAATGTTTAGTTGAATTGAGAAAAAACTTCCTTAATTCGTATTCAACTGAGGATTTAGTAAATTTTAGTAAGCTTTCTAAGCGTGATCTCTGATGCATTTTTGCTAAGAAAATGTGACCTTATTGGATATTTCCGGAGTCAAGCCGTCTCTTGCACAAGTGATAATCTGGGAAGAGAAACGCTGCTGTTTCTGTTATAATAAGTGTAATGATAACATGTGGAGGAACAACGTAAATTATGATAACGTGGTATGGCTTGATGCCTGGTGGACAGCGCAGTTGCTGTTTCTGGGTGTAGATTACAATTAATCTACTTGAACTCTTCGCACATAATTCATTTCAGTTTGCAGGGTATAACAATCTCGGACGGCGCGAGCAAAGGGATCAGAATGAGATCAAGGTTAAGGTGAAATGACATTAATCAATAGCCTACAGGGTTATGAAGATTAAAAGTTGGAAGATTTTCAAGGACTCTCATGTTGGAAATTTTTTAAAAACTCTTTTTGTATAAAAATTCTTCGATTTGGAAAAATAGCGAGGCCTTTTTGTCATCGTGGATTTTTTAATTTTAGAAACTTTGAGAGACGGGAGAGTCCTTCCGCGCTTTGTGATTTAGCATTTCTAAATTGCATGTTTTTAATAATTGTTCAAGGTGTAAAATACGGAATTGTTGAATTTTATCATATTTATCAATTTGCGTTTTCAATTGTGATTTTCAAGTACCTTTGAAGTTATATATATTAAAATTTGTTTTCATTAATTCATCTTGGTGAATTTTGATGGTAATATATTCTTTCTTCTTATTTTTATGAAATTTTAAAAAAATTGAAAAAGATTTTCTGTGACGTTTGAACAATTGGTCAAAGGTGGTTATTTTTAATAAACAAAAAAATTATGGTTCCAAACTCTTTGTTTCGATGTAATTCACATTTGTACAAGAACAAGTATTTTGAGTCATCATTTTCAACAAACTTTAAAAGGATTCTAAAATTTCAGTTCTATTTTTCGACTCTTCAACAAAAATCAGTGCCCAAAATTCTAAACTGTGTAAATGGGGAAAATACAAATTTTACTGTATAAGTTGTAATTCTTATTATAATATTACTTAGTTTTCATTATCCGTGTATACTGAAACATGAAACAAAATATTTCACTTTTTAGAATTAATGTTTTATAGTTCGTACAATACGATATTTCATATACTAAAAAAAATATTGTACATACAAGTATATGGATCGTAAAAATTCATATTATATTGTAAAGTCTAGAATATATTTTCGGCACACAAAAATATAGCAAAAAGAACTATATAAATCTGAATACTGGCAAAACTGAATGGCATTTTCCTTAATCTGGATTGATAGAAGTTAAAATATAATATCGCAAAAAATACTAAAAAAGTATAGCAGGAATTATCATTATATGTATAGAAGTTAATATAACAAAATATATCTACTACTGCAAACAGTGCAATATTTCAGACTGATTCCACATCTCAATACAGTATTGTAATAATAATTATATTTTTTTATTCAGTGTAAGACTTATTGTTAAATATCAATAACTACTATGAAAGGTAACAAAAACAATTTATTCTCAAAAGTTTGGAGTTTCTGACCATACCACAAATTACAAAAAACATAAAAACCTCCACTATACGTTCAGAATTTGAGGAAAAAAATATCACCAAACGTGCTCCATGAAATGAAATAATTATCCAATTCCGAACCCTTCGTTTCGTAAAAATCAGCATTGTCAAAACCCACAATAACGCCCTATTGTTGCCGAAGGCCGGTTCCCGTTGATCAGATTGCAGATGAAATGCCCGGCGCAGCATCAATATCGCCGCCCCCGCCGCCGAACGTCACGTGTGTCGACTGCGATCTATAAAATTGACGCGCGATACGTCGCGGTCACATTCGAGACTTGTACCGAGCAAGAGTACGCAACTTGGCGTTTCACTCCGCAAGTTATTCCACAAGTCACAGTCAGTTCCTCAAGTTTAAGTGAGCCTGCGAGTTAAGTGCAACAAGTGCAACATGTACACCAACCCCTTCAATCGCAAACACTGCACCATCCGGCTGATGCTGGACCGCATTTTGGACCCTTCCAAAAGGGGCCAACTCCAAAAGCACCATCACCAAAGGTCGGAGGTCAGGAGATCCGAGAGCCTCTCAAGCTCGGCATCTTCCAAGTCGAAATCGTCGAGCATCACCTCCCGATCAACTTTTTCGGCTTCAACCAGCTGAATGCTATGATGCGTTTCGCGGTTTCAACCAAGGAAATGACAACTCGAATCAAGATTCGAAAAGGCACCGCCTGACGGAGCGGCTTTTCATCTGGGCCAGAATTCCCGATTTTCGGCGTTCTTCGCGGATCCAAGGTCAAGTCCTTGCTGGAGAACAGGGTTTTTGGGACCCAGTCCGGAGTAGTATTACACCATTATTTTTCATTTTGAACATCGTCATTATTTATTGTCTCGTGCACACCACCACCGATTGTTTCATTTTGGAATAAAACGTTTTTAAATACAGATTTTCTGGTTTTTTCTCTTCTACATTAACTTAATCGTTCTTTCTTGCCTCATCGAAAGTCAAGGAACGGCAATGACACTTTGGAGTTTTGGAATCGGCCGAGGTGTTGCGTCATTTGGTCGTCGCTGCAGGAATAATTACCGTCGTTTCATTTTTTGTCTTCTTCAGCGTTGATGAATTCGTTGACCGGGAGTAATTTGAGTGAATTATCGTTCGTTTATTGCTATTATTAAACATCGAATCGTGAATCCTTTCGAGCGAAAGTTGTCGTCAGCAATTTTTGAAGTTGGTTGCGCGAGTCGGCGGCGAGCGTTGCGATCGGATGAGTCGAAAAAACGGAGAAAAAGAGCATTATTTTATAGAGTCGAGTAAAAGGAGTTTTTTAATCTTTGGTTATTCTACTAGTGATTTTGTGGATAATTTTATTTCCCGTTTTGTTTTTTGATATTCAAGCCAAGTTTGTTAAGTTTTTTTATTCAACAATTTTAAATCGTGAATTTGTGTAATTCAAGTTACGATTTGTAATTTATCGAATTAATCGTTGTTTGATAATTCTAGTCTTTGCTTCTTTGAAAAAATGGTCCATAATTCCTTTCCTGTGGTTTTCTCGTAATACCGCGATTATCATAATGTTGTAATCTGTAGTTCACGTGTTTTTTCGGAGTAAAAAAGAATTGATTTTTTTAAATCGATTAGTTACTTCACGTTACACTTATTTTTAATTATTTATGATCTGCCCAAAGCTTCATGCATAACATGCTTAAATTATCTTTGACTTTATTTGAAAAAAAAAATTTTACGAAAATCTGTTGAAATTACCTATCAGACTTTTTTCATAAATAATTGATGAAACGTTTCCTTAGTTTTTTAATAATCTTTCTGAAATCAAAATAATGAAGAATTTTTATCGAATCGAATCGTTTATTTATAAAAGATAAAAAAAATATCACATCTAAAAGGGTTTTTTAAATTTCAAACATTTGGTTCAACTTTCTTACTTACCATTTAATTTATTTGTTTTGCTGATTCACCCTACATACGTTTTTCATTTCTTCTTTGCATTTTAACGTTTATCACATCTCTGTTTATTATTTTTTCCCTGAACTGAAATGTTCGTATTCCAATACCAAATGACCATGTTCATTGATACGTGGAAAGGCAAAACTTGCTAACTCGTGAATTTTTTTCGCCGCTTCAAAATGTGATATGCTTTATTTCGTTCGCATCGCAGTTTGAAGAGACCCAAAAAAGATGAGAAAAAAAATACAAGTCAAATGTCTATCATTAAAAGGCCCCATTGACGTAAGAGTTGACATTCCTGTTGAGTCGATGCTCTCTCCATAAATTTTTTCATATTTACGGTGCAAGGTGTCATTTTTTCCAGTGGGATTTTTTCATGTCGCCACTGCAGCTGCGGTAAAACGATAAAATAGTAATAAATTGGCTAATGCAAAAAGCATGACGACTGAAATTTGCAAACTAGCGCAAACGAGTACAGTTGATGAACAAAAACGTCGATGGATGAAAAGTTGCTGCAGGAATTCAGCAATAAATCCAATTATCGAAGATATTTATCGTTTCCGACTATCAAGTGCATAGAATACAGATAAAGGATGATAAACAGCGTGCACTTCTCCCTCGATGTGTGCGTCAGACTGGGACTGGATGAACA
Organism: Platygaster orseoliae; assembly: GCA_030522825.1. Lineage (NCBI taxonomy): Eukaryota > Metazoa > Arthropoda > Insecta > Hymenoptera > Platygastridae > Platygaster > Platygaster orseoliae. The sequence goes on along the minus strand of JAPYZL010051463.1, from coordinate 28,475 downwards.
ATTTTCAGAGGTTAATTTTTCACGGTCCCCATGAATCGAGGACGCAGTAATCGAGGGAGTAGTGTGTAAGAGCTGCAAACAATATCCGGTTTCGATTAGAAATAATTAAAAATCTAATTTTCGAAAAAACTCACTTATACATTGCACTACTCCCATTTTGATTGAAAAACCGAACTTTCCAACTCGCGAAGGAAAAAAAGCAGTATGCGATAAGCGTTTCCCGAGGTTCGAAAAAAGGTCGATCTTATTATTGTGTAATATCGTTCGATTCGTTTTTCATATCAATCCACGTAATCCAAAAAAGTGTCAATAAATTAGTGAAGATTCGCGATCTAGTCAAAGTGGGAAAATTTTTTAGAAAATTATATTGAAGGGAAGGGGGTGATTATAAATATTGGAGAATTGATAGTTTTTGAGTTTAGAGTTCTGGCAATTTCATTCAAAGAATTTGGCATTGTACAATTTCAAACATTGGAATTTTAAGTACTGGGATTTTCTATTTTGGAATTTGCATTTCTGTATTTCTCTATTTTAGAATTTATAAGCCCATAATGTTAAATTATTGAATTTTATATCGATTTATTCAAGTTCCAGTGAATTGATATTATAGAATTTAATGTTCGAGAATACTGTCCTGTTGACATTGAAATCATTGTGTTATAAAATTGAGAAAGCAGGAAATATATTTCCTTCAGCTCTGGAAGTCTGTATTATAATAATCGAAATTATGGAATTCTATATATTTTATACGATACAGATAGAATATTTGGTTAGAAAAAAAAAATCATAATTCTCTATTCTAGTCTGCATTTTTTAATCCCAAACTAATTTCTAAACTTTAGAATTCATAATTTTAAATTACTATAAGTTAATACTCCCGAACTTGCAGTTTTAGAATACTATCTAATAAATTTAACACTAGTTTTCTAGAATCGAGAATCCTGCAAAATATCTCCTATTTAATTGTTAGAGTTGAAAGTTAAAGTATAGTATAAAATTTGGAATACTTCGATTCTGTACTCTGGAATATAAATTCCCGGAATTCGTTATTCTAGGGTTTTAAATTTCATAATTCTATAGTACAAAATTCCAAATTCTGTTTATTAATATCGTGAAAATTTACATTGTAGAATTTATTATAATTTTGTAAAATTCTTCAAAATTTTCTTATACATTTTTGTACTTTTTAAAGTGTTTCAAAGAATCTGTACCGTTTTACAGTATTTTTAAAAATTTCTGGTATTTCTTTAGATTTTTATAAATCTTTTTTTTTTAAATTCAATGGTCTGGAATTCCAAGTTTAGTAGATCGTTCGTATTCATTCCAATTTTTCAGGAAACAGTTCTTTAATGGAATTCTAATACTTGAGTATTTCTTCAGTAGAGTTTGTTTATGATTCGAAGTAATTTTTGGTATTTTTATGAATTTACAGATTTATAGTAGAACTCGATGTTCTAGAGTGGAAAGTTTCTTAGATTTCAAACATTCTCGCAAATTTCTTTTTTCTAAGTTATCCTTGTTAAAAATATATAATTATAATTCTCCTATAATAAGATATATTTTATATCTTATAAGATCTATGAATTCTTCTAACACCAGGATAGCTATTATTTATATATGAGTTGATGAAATTAAGAATCTTCTGAATTCATACATTTAAGTTTGAGAATTTTAAGTTAATTCAATTAATAGAAAACTATTTGTTACGTCCTCTACATTTCAGTAAGAAGTATATTTTTGACTATTTTAACTTATTCTTATAATTTTTTATCCTTATTTTTATTGATTACTTAATTTTTAAAAATCTTTCATAACAAAACAACGCATTATTTTGTGATTGATTGTATTTTCATTAATTTTAAAATTTATTATTTTTTTCGTTTTGTTTTTACATGAAATATTTATTAAGTTTATTATATAATAAATAATAATAGTAAACAATTTGAATATTTGTTTTCTTAATAATTTGAATATTTATATAAATATTTTTTTCGGTCATAGTGAACATTTTAAATATTTATTCATATTATTTATTTCATTATTTATATTATTATTATCATTTATAATAGAAATATTTTTTCATATTATTATTATATGTATATATTGCATATTACTTACATGAAATAATAATTAATTTTATTACAATTTCGAGAGGGGCTTGAACTTTCGAAACTCCATTCTATCTACGTACACATATCAGTTTCATATATAAAAATTAGTGATTTTTTGAGATTTTATCGCATGGAATGAAGATTTTATAAATTTGTAAGGTACGCGCAAATTTCAAACTTCGATGCAAGAAACTATCGATTGCAGTCGATAACAGTGCCGTGCCACGCAACAAGGACAAACTTATATTCGCTAACGCTAGAAAAAGACATACAATCGATACATATAAACACTGGTCGATAGTACAACAATCGAACAAACCTATCGATAGTCGAAGCGGTGGAAGCCATGTTATCAGCTTAAACTGTCGTAACTCGAAACTCGGTATAGTAAACATCAATAGTAAACATTTTAAATATTTATTTCCCCGAATTGTTAAAATCTGTGATAAATTCAAAAATGAATAGATTCGAGTTTGCAAATTTTCAACTAATGCAGCAAGAAAACCACGTGAGGAGAGACAGGGGAATCAAGCTTTACGATGGTGACGCAAAAGTATATTTTCGGCATTGTTTACTTCAAATCATCGCTCGTATTTTTTTTCAAAAACCCGAGATGGATCGCTTTTTTCAATTTTCAGACGAATTTTGAAGGCGGTGAAATTTGCCTCACGAGTCACCGAATTTTGTGGAAAAAAAACGGAGAAAGTGGCAATGGCCAATGTTTGTCCTTGGCTTTGAAATACGTTGTTTTTTTCGAAGAGGAAAACCCGGGGCCACTTTTTTTTACCAGGAGCAAAAAAATTGTTTTGCACCTAAAAGAACCTGACCCTGGTGCAAAATTTTCTACAAATTTTTATTTTTATCATATTTAATAGTTTTTTTCGAAATTATTGAGATGAATGAAGTATTTATTGAGTTCCATAATTAAGTACAATAAACAAACATAAGGAACAAAATATAATTATAGTTGGATATTCAGTAACATTTATAAAGTATTGGTTATGAAGAAAAAAATTGTAATACTAATAAACTGGGATAAAAAAAGTATTAACATTTAAATTTGTTGAAAATTTATTATTTTAATTCATAAAATTCATTAACTCCAAAATCTATTATATTATTCAAAATTTATTACTATAATTTATGATATATATGAATTTATTGATAAATTAATAAAATGAATTTTTTTCCAACAGAAAAAAAACCAGGTCCAGTAGATTTGAGTTCTTGGAACTTTGTGAAATTATCGTTTAAGGAAGGTTTGGACCCTGTATTTACAATTCAGCTCTCTGATACAATTATGAAGAAAGTCTGGGAATCGGTGCCATTACACATAGACATTTCTCAAACTTTTACCAGCAAAAAATTGCCAGAAATAAAGACAAGAACCGGTATTATTGGCATTGAACGAAGTCTTCAAGAACAGCAACAAGCCACCGACCAAAGCATTAATTTAGCCTTTCAGGACTTGAAAAAACTTATGGAAATGGCAAAAGACATGGTTTCCATATCGAAGACAATTTCAGCAAAAATTAGGGTAATTGAAATATGAGAATATTTGTGAAAAATTATAGTCAAATTATCAGAAACGGAATTCACATGAAATGAAAAATATATATAATATTTTTTTCTAGTGTTATTCTCATTTCGAAACTATTTTAATTTTAATGCCCCAAAAAAAAAAAATTGTAGAAACTAAGTTGAAGAAAATGTGTGTATAAAATATTTTTAGACTATTCAAAAGTTGAAAATATCAAGTTAGGATCATAGCTGTGAATAATTGGATAAAAATGAGTAAATAAATGAATGGCAAAATTTGAAACAAAACAAAAGTGATGAGTTGAAAAAGAAACAAACAGTTAAAAAATATATTAAAAAGGCGCTTTCCTTTGTATACTACTTATTTATACTGCAATTCAGATTTTATAAATTTACCAAAAGTAAATCTCAGAATATTTGTGAAAAACTATAAATTCAAATTATCAGAAATGGATTTCGAATGAAACGAAAAATAAATGCAATGAAAAAAAATTGAAATAAATTGAAAAAATCTTCTCTCTTTGCTGAAGTTCAAAATATTTATTTAGAGTGTTATTCACGTTTCAATATTATTTTTATTTAAATGCAAAAAAAAAAAAAAATATACAGAAACTAAGTTGAAAAGAAAGTGTGTATAAAATAAAATATTTTTAGACTGTACAAAATATGAAAATATCAAGTTGGGATCATAGCTATAAAAAATTGGATGAAAATGAGTAAATAAATGAATTGAAAAATTTGAAACAAAACAATAAAGGTACTAACCTTTAAAAATGCTTTGCTTTTTTATACTGCAATTCAAATTGTATAAATCTGTAAATTAATGGGTAAAGAATGTTTAATTTTAGTTAAATGTTGCCAAAAATGAAATATATGGAAACTTGAAAAATACTAAAAAATGTGTAGTAAATTGTGGCAATTAATAAAATTATTCTGAATTACACATAGTCTAAAAATTTATCTTTAAACATTTTAGAACTTTAGAAAGTTAATCATGTGTTCTAATTTTTCATTAAAATTCCAATTTATAATTCAAATTCAGTTTGAGTTGAATCAAATATAAAATAATTTGAAAGGTCATGAAATAATTATTCTAATTTCAAAGTTACCTTCAAGTTTTGAAATTGAGAATGTTTCATCAAACAATTTTTTAATCAAATTTAAAGAGTATTTTTTTTTGTTTTGAATTTTTCAGGAACGCCAAGGAGACATCACAGAAGATGAAACAATAAGATTCAAGTCGTATTTGATGAGTTTAGGTATTGACGATCCCGTCACTCGTGACGCCTACAAAAGCAGCAACGAATATTTTCGACACTTAGCTAGGGAATTATTGGATATTTTGGAAGAACCAGTCAGAGTAAGATTTTTTATAACAAATCAGAATAATAATATGACCCCCCTCTTTCGCAATTTAATAATAATATTATTCAATTATAATCAATTTTTTTTCTGTTTTTCTGAATTTTTGAGTAACTGTTCATTATTGCATCAATTTTTTGTCTTCATGTTTTCACTTTTATGCTGGTTCACAGGAATTTTGGGGATGTTTTCAAATCATGATTTTCGCAAATTTTCATCAGTGTTGTTAGGGGACGAATTAAACAAATTTTATGAATTTCCAGGAAGTTGGAGGAATGATGGCCTTGTCGGACGTTTATTGCAGAGTAAACAGAGCCCGTGGAATGGAATTAATTTCTCCTGAAGATTTATTAAACGCAAGTAGACAATTGGAATTTATGAATTCGGCTCTTATGCTTCGCATCTTCGACAGTGGTTTGATGGTGCTCCAACTTCGGTCACATGATGATGTTTCAGTCGCTGAATCTGTGGCATTTTTGGTAATTTTATAAAAAACTTCCTAGTATTTTTCATCACTTAGACATTGAAAAATTAAAGTCAAATTTTTATTCTCATCTTTTTAATTGTTCAAAAATTGTATATTTTACATTATCATTTAATTTATTTAATTTAATTTTAAAAAAATTTGGTGAGATGATTGAAATAATTTTTTATATATTGATTGTGAAAAAAACTGCTGCAAATATTGATATTTTGTACAGATTCAAGAAAAAGGTTCTGTAACATCCGAAGAATTGGCGCAATCTGAGGGAATTTCAGTGATGCTCGCTCGTGAAAGATTGCTCGTTACTGAAAAGTATGGAAAAGCTTGTAGGGACGATTCGATCGAAGCCTTGAGATTTTATCCAAATTTGTTTTTAGAGCAAGAGTCGTGATTGTTTCAACGTCTTGTAAGTCAATGTTTTATACTCAAGTTTTATAGTTCCTTGTTGTTGATGATTTCGAGTGACACTTCAGACTCACTTTTTGTATGTCTTGTTATTACTTTTTCAGCGAAGAGTTTGAAAAATTTGAAAGTTTAAAAATATTCTGCTTGTTGTGTGATTGCAATTTTGTAATTTGATCATTGGTGCGCAGTAATGACATGTTTTCATGTAAATAAAGGTTATTTTTTGGAAACGGAATTTTTTTCTATCTAGTTTATATAAAATAAGGAAAATGATTGTTGCGATTCACAGTTTGGTTTTCTTTTTTAATTATTATTTCAATAAAGTGAAGTTTCAGTAAATAGGAAAAAAAATTTTTTTTCAAGAAAAATTGTTGAATTCATTCAAGTAGTCGAGTTATTGAATTCGTGGTTTTAAAAAATGAAATTGGAAAATTTCAGATGCGATTTTATTTTTGAAATTCCATGTTTTTGAATGTGTTATTTTTAAGAATAATTTTTTGATTTCAAGACTCATAACTGTACCTTGATTTTTTATGTTTTATTCCGTTTTATTTAGGTTTCATTATTTTTAACTTTTGTTTTTTCAGTTTTTTAAAAACTTTAGAACACTCTGTTTTTTATAATTTTTTCATTGGATTCTGTGTGTACTCAAATTAGAAGTTTTGAATTTTCTTTGAAAGTTTCGAGAGAAGTGCCATTATCTTCTGTGAATATTCTATGTTTCACATGGAAATAAGGTGAGGTTTTCGAAAATCGAAATATTAAAGTTTTGGAACGCATCCAATTTTCAGAAACCCAGCATTCTAAAATACATGAAAAACAATGCGAAATGAAATATTCATGTGCAATTACACGAAAAAGAAAATTTTCTGCATGTACTAACTTTTATAAAATGAAGATTGTCGAAATTATTAAACTTTTTTGAAATTACTAATTTGAGTGAGTATTATGTGTTTTGAGTCTAGAAAGTGATCACTCTGTTATAGAACTTTGCTATTCTTGTAATTCCTGTTCGTGACTATTTTGTAAACTATAAATTTGAAAAGCTGAAATTTTTCCAAAAAATAATAACCATGAATCGTAATCTTCTAATGATTGAAAATACCTAAAGTAACATATAGAGGTGATATCGATTTCTATGTGTCGATTGTATCGTATAGGAATATTTTTGAAATCATATTTTATAAATTTCAAATGAAAAAACTTATTATTTAATAACTATTTATTATTGTTAATCAAGTTTCAAATTTGGAATGAAATCATATATTTCAAATTTTAAATGAAAATCGAATAAAAATTTTTTTATGAAATTTTCTTCATTTTTCTAACAAGCTAGTTTGATAAAAAATATGTAGTATAAGATCTCTATTATTTAAAACTCATCGTTTAGGAATCACAAACTTTTGCAGCTATTTTCTTACTTTTTTTTCTTGAAATTCTATAACTTCACAAAAATGGCTCGATCACAAAACTTTTTGTTCAAGTTCATCACTAAAGTTGTATTTAAAAAAAAGTTTTTTACATTTGAATGAATTTTCGAAATATTTTTGATTATCGTGAAAAACAATATTTTTCGACTCAAAAGTTGTTACATAAATTGAGTTTTTTCATTTCTTCTTTTATGAAAAATTTCCACTCTTGAATGAAAAAAAATTACGTAATGTCGAAATTTGATTGTTGAAAATGTTCTAATTTTTTTTTATCAAAATCACGATTTCCATAACATTTTTACGAAAAATGAGGTAAAGAACTTTTTTTTAAAATACAACTTTACCTTTAAAATAAAAAAAAAAAGTAACAGTCGTAAAAGTCTTGGCCGAACTATTGAATTATAAAGCAAAATTAATACTTGAGAATTGAGCAAAATCAATTTCTTGGCTGATATTTGGAAAATCCCTCACAATGAAACAAGTGAAATTCAAGTGTAAAGAAAAAATACGTTTCTCGTTGATTTCGATAAAGATGCTATAATAAAATTTTCACGTAGACAAAAGAGACCCAACTTGAATTACCTGTTTTCTTATGACATAATAAATAATAATATAAAATGATAATAATAATAAATCCAAAATGTATATTGACATATTAATTAATTCATAATTATCTTGATAAAAATAGTAGTATTTATGGGTGTGAAATAATTTTTGAAGATCATTTATATTCCGATTTTTCCAGTCAATTGTGTTGCAAATTAATATTTATTTTCAAACGTAACCTTCATTGCTAATTAACGTTCATCAATGTTTATTGACAATAAACATTAATTTGGAATACAATTGACTGGGATAATTGTAAAATAATTCATCTTCATAATTATCTGTTTTCACAATGCAGAACAAAATATGAAAATTATGAAAACTTTTAAATCTATGAGAATCACGAAAACTGAAAACTTTAAAAACTTCATAAACTATAGTTTTCGAAGTTATATTCTTTTTTTTTCATAATTTAGGTAATGCCTTTTTTTTGGTTAAGGCACTACTGAAAATAGCAATAATTATGATTTTACAAAAATAAAAGAAAAAGAGTGTTAAAAAATGCCGTTTAAATAAAATTATGTAAAAATTATATCCGTTGCAATCAAAATGTCTCAGGTTTGAATCCTGCATTGAGATAATTTTCGTTTTCACATAGAAACAAGGATTTACACAACAGTAATTTAAACCAGTAATATTATCTTTAGAAGATTGTATATGAAGTGTTACTTCAATGTGAATGAGATCTTTTCTTTGAAATGCTGCTCTTGTAATGTTTCATGAATATTGCAGCAAGATTGAAATGTTACTTAATATTACTGAAACATTGCTGCAAAATTACTGAAATATTGCTGAAATATGTTTGCAACATTGCAAATGCAATTATGGGGGACATTTTCATATTGCAGCAACGTTTTTGCAGTCTTCCTGTAAGATTCCTGCAACGTTACTGCAAGATGTAATATTTCACTTGCAATATGTCTGCAATCTTGAGGCAATATTAAATGCTTGCTTCCAGGGTTGAAAAACGCACTGAAAAATGGGCATTCTGCGCTCAAGTCGCAGAAGCACTTTCAGTGTGATTACGGGGAAAAATTCGTATACCACGAAGCACGAGATGTAATTAACGTTTTTCCATTTTTTCCATTCGCGGCTATTTTGGCGCGTTCGCGAAAGGCGAAATTTGCCCTCGAATTTAGCTCGTCGCGCGAACTCGCAGTGTTTGCAATGTAACAAAGCGGGCGACGGGCGCGGCTTTTTCCAGCGCAGCAAATATTGATGTAAATTCATGGAAAAAAACGCGGCGAAAATACCCTCAAAGGTCGATGATTTTTCAAGTGCAAGTTTGATCTTTTGTTTGTTCATTACGAAAAAAAGCGCGGAATTTCGTTGTTTTTCTAAAAAAAAAATTGGAGTGGTTAATGGATTTTTCTGAGAATTTTCGTGCTTGATAAATGAAAAACTTTGGGCTTAAAGCTGAATTCTTGAACTTTGAAATTGCCAACTTGGAGAATCAATTGGGAAATTTGCATTCTATTATAAAACTGACCGAGTGCGAATAAGCGCCCGAGTTTTGAAGTTTCCCTCGAGTTCGTTGGCACGGGAAAAGCGTTGGGGGTTTTAATTTTAATTTTCCGTAATTTCCAGTTTTTAATAAAATGCGAATAATTACACGTTGAACGACCAGCATCGTAAGTTGGATCAATAGCCAGGAAATGGCTGGAAGCCAAGTTCGACGATGTCGTTTCGAGTTTTGCGGTTGTCACTAAACGAAACTCGCCCTTTTTCAATTTCGTGTTTTCTCAGCTTGTTGTATGACCAAGTCAGCAATTTCGGTACTGAAAATATTTCTTCTTTTTTTGAGGAAGGAATTTGAAGGGCATTTTTAGGATATTGAAAAATAAAAATTTTTTTCAGTTAGTGAACTGAAGTTAAGGATATAATAATTCATATTTATTTAAAATATTAGTTATACAGTTTTTAATGTTAGGATGCTTAGGTTACAAGACTTGATAATTGAAAATTGTAATGTATCTTTCGAAATGAAATGCAAACTTCAATCGGTTTGATTTAGGAAATTTACTTAAATGTGGAATTCCAAAATTACTACTTCTGAAGTTTATAATTACGGAATGAGGAATATTATTCCAGAAATGTATATCCTTAAGTATTTTTTTTTACTTCGAACCTTCAAGATTTGTCTAATTATTGCTTTATTGAGTTATAAATGGCAATAACAAACAAAAAATCTCCAACGTTAGTCACCTACATTCAAAGATATTTAATATCAAAATCTGTCAAATAAATTCACAATAAATTGTTAACCTTTTTAAAAATTGAAATACTTTTAAAGAAAAGAAACCATACATTTTGAACTCTTGAACTACAGTTTTTTGATTCTGAATTATTGAAGACTAAATTTAGAATAACGAATTTCAAGTCCCTGAGTCCATAGTTTTTTGAGCAAATATACTCTGAAATACATTATAAAAATTTACTACATACTTTAACTTAGAAATTCTAAATAGTCTGCATATTTATTTAGTTACACTTCATTTCAAATTAACTTTTGAATACCGAGTTTTTCAATGTTAAGTAACGATCGAAAAGCAGTATACTCCGAAAAAAGTAATGACTTTTATAAGTCTTAACAATGTAGGTACACATATGTGAAATTCTCTTTGAATTCATTTTCAACTATGTATCATTACCTAATTTATAATATTGAACTGCAGAATTGAAACGCGAAATTGTAATTTTTGAATTATTTTAAGTTCAATGCACTGCATAAAATGCAAAAAAAGTGTAAAAATAAAGTTAAAGAAAATGTGTGTCTAAAATATATTTGGGTTATAGAAAAGTAAAGAATATTATTAAAATTTGAATATAGAATTCTAGCTAAAAATAATTCGATTTAAATTATGAAATGAATAAAAACATTGAAAAATATACGAAAGAAATGTTCTTATTTTAACTGCAATATAAATTTTCCAAATCTGTGAATTTACGGTTGAAAAATTTTCGACAAAAATCAAGAATTATATCGAAAATCGATTCTAGTTGAATGTTGCCAAAAATTAAAAATATACAAACTTGAAAAGTACTTAAAAATGTGGAACAAATCGCGATAATCGAATATATTATTTTGAATTATAAATAACCTGGAAATTTGTCCCCATTTTGAGAATGTTCCAATTTTTTATGAACATTCCCATTTATAATTTAAACTTGGGTTGATGCATGTAGAATTAACTAGAAAAATGATTTAAAAAAATAATAGAATTATTATTCCAATCCAAAAGTTGTTTTGATTTTAATGTTGCAGAACAAAAAATAAGTAAATTAAAATTTCATAAGCGTAGAAAAATATACTGAAAAAATTCAATCGACCAATTAAAAAAAAAATGAATTCATAATGGAGATATTTCAATTCGCTTATGGAAACTTTTTGATATCACGAAAATTTACATAAGTATGTATGGAAAAACTACGATAAATTTTTCCGTAATACGAAAATTTCCATTGATACGTATGAAAAAATTATGATTACTTATAACAGTGTACAAATAAAATTTATAAAACCCTACGTTCTACTAAATTTAAATGAAAATTGTTTCTTTTACACATTATAACTTATTTTATGCAATGCATTAATCAGGACGAATGTTTTGCAAAAATAAAAAAAAAATAAAATAAAATTGTGACTAAATCGACATTTGGTGCATCGAATCAATCAATTTGATTGAGTATACTATTTTATATCGAATCAATATATGTTATTATTTTGTTATAACACTTTATTTATAATATCAATATATTTTATTATTATTATAATATTATATATTATAATATTATATGAAATAAGCTGGAACCGATTTCCTTCATTTATTAAAGTAATACTTTAAGTTTTGCAGTTGTGCTGAACGAAATTTTCTAAGGTAATTAGAAAAATTGTTGTAAATTCGGGAAAAAATTCCGAAAAAGTGAATAAATTCGCGAAAATGACCGGTAGCTAACTAATTACGACGAGCTGATTCTTTGATTTGTTTGGGGCACAGCAGGTAAGCGCGGGGGGTTGCGCTGTAGCACCTGGTCGGCATCGAGTGACTGCGGCGCATACTCGCCAGGTGGTTGCAAATTGTTACTCGACTGAGTTGCAATTTTACACTCTCTCGCATCAACTTTTCAATGCTAATTTTTCTAAGTTATCTTACGCAAAGAAAATTTTCTCAGTTTCATAGCGGAGTATGTATGTGTTTTAGAGTCGTCAGAGGTGTAGGCAGAAAAAAATTATTTTGTTAAGAATCTATAAAATATTAAAAACTTTTGAAACACTTTAATATATACTGCATCGAATTTCAGAAAGCTGTATAGAAATTTGTAATATCAGAAAATCCTTCAAGTTGTGTAAATAATGAGGAAATATGAAAAATTCTAAAAGTATTAGAAAAAGAAAAAATTCCAACTACAGCGATTTAAAAATCAAGTTCCATGACATTGAATACGTATATGAAAAAGGTTCGAGTTTAGAATTAAAAATTTATATAACTTTAAAACTCCGAAATTCGTGAAATTGAAAAATCGTATTAACAAAACCAGGTCGCCAGAGATTGAAAGTAATAAAATCCTAAGAGAAATACATTTTTTAAGTCATTCAGGAATTTTTGAAGTTTCGGTATTTTATGTTATTCATACACTTGAAATATTTTTCGGTATTTTTATTGATTTCCTGTATTCCTATAATACACTACAGATTTCTAGAATTCAATGCTAAAATATTGAAGTATGCAACGATTTTTAGTTTCTAGTATTTTTATAGATTTCTAATTTATTTGTAGATTGCTATATAATGTAATATACCTAGTATAGTATTTTCAAAGATGTCTGAGGAAATTACATTTATACATGTAAATTTCAAATATTTTATAGATTTTTTATACTTTTGTATTTTTCAACGTGTTTATAAGATTTTGTAGTATTTTTATTGATTTCTAGTATTTTTCTTGGTCTGGAATTCAAATTTTAAAGATCGTACGTATTTGTTCAGATTTTTCCGAAAACAGTTATTTTAGAGAATTCTACCTTTAGTATTCCTTCAGAGTTTCTTTATGATTCGAAATACTTTTTGGTATTTATATAAATTTCTGTATAAATTTCTAAAATTCGATGCTCCTGAGTTATCGAGTTATCTAAAATAAGAGTTAGATTGAAATCGTTCGGAAATTTATGAATGATGAAAATGAAATTTTCCATACCATTGAATTCACCAAGATTAGTCATTTCGATTGCTAAAATTGAACAAGTCCTTTGAAATCCTAAAAGTTAAACAAAATTCAGAATTCTCAATTTCTATACCCAAACATAACAATAATTTCGAAATGAGTGACCTGAAAATCCTTCAAAATCTCTTCCATGATTAAAATTAGTTGATTAAAAATGAAAAAAATAAAAATATGCAACAGCAAATTCCGAAAGTTAAATACAGTGAAAAGTCAAAAATTTCCGAAAATTGTGTTTTTAAAACGAGATGAAATTTGCATTCTTCACAGAAAAGTAAATTTTGATAAGGTTCAAAAACTAAAGAAAATACAAACTCTTAAAATATTGCACGTAATGATTCTCGAATTATTTTAATTTGCTCATTTTACTACTTTTATTATTTTGCAACCGAATTATTCTCTTGGCTATCACGAATGGTGCTGATTATGGGTAACGATTTTTCTCTTTTTGGACCACATTGTCCTATTCCTCATTAATCCTATACCCAAACATAATAAAACGTCCTACGAACCCATCAAACATCATTTAGTCCATTTAGTCGTTACTGATGGCACTTATTCCACCCGAAAGCTGCCTGAACCCCCGGACCAGCGTGATATTACGGGAACCCGAATTTACGGAGTTTCTTATTTGTGGGGGGTGAATTTTCCCTATTGCAGCACCCTCCTACGAAATAAAGTTCATACGGAGATTATTTCAAGGGTCGTCGAGTTGCTCGAGGATCGATCTTTTTTCCCTGCTTCGGGTCCATCCTGCTCAATTTTTTCCTCGTCAAATCATCTCCACTGATTCATATTTTTTCGGAAAACATTTTTATAAATTTCTTGCCTATTTTCGATGAACATATAAAGATTATTTAATTATAAGTGTAATTATTCGTAATAATTGATTCGTTAGATAAAGGAGTTTATTTACTACTGAGGAATTCATCGAAAAATCCTTTGGAAACAAGATTTATTCGCTTTCCAAGGCTCTTATCTGAATGGACGTTGAAACATAGCCATGCCAAGATCCCCTGTCTTTTCTAACGAACTTTGTTGAAAAGTGTTCGTAGTTTTGCAGACAGGAAATTGTAGGATGGGGGTATACGATAGCTTTCTTACCAGGTGCATCGAAATAGTGCATCCCATGGCGTAGTAAATTTCGATAAAATTTCCTGAACGTTGTAAACGTGAACTCGTTTTTCTGGACGTGAAAAACGTTTCTCGAGTCTCGTAAAACTTTTTTTTACTCCAGATAACACGAACACTCTGACTTGGTATGATTTAGGGGAAGGTTTCTGGAAAAAAAGTATATTAAGTTATCAAGGGAGTTTCTGACCTCGACACATTTCTAGAAAGGACAAAAATTTATCCCAGAATGTGACAAGTTGATTAAATTTTTGGATACTTACGATAAAATTAGTTAGATATAGTAATTTGGGGAAGTATCGAAAAGTTTGAGATTTTTTTTCGACTATTGTAGCTTTTCAGATGTTTTTTATTTTTCCAATTTTATGAAATCTCATAAAATAAGATGCGTTTTGAAAATCTTTACTCACAGTGAAAAATTTTCTAGTACATAACTTCTGACTTGATCTTCATGCATATTGAAATTAAGAGTTGTGCAAGTTTCTTTGATTTTAATATTTTCAAAAATGTGGGAAAAGGTTTCGAAAAGCGTCAAAGACTTGAAGAAATAATTTTTCTTTTAATTTTTCGTTGCTTACGAATTTCAGAAAAATTTTGAATTTAGAATGTTGAAGAAAGTCATAATTGAAATGTTTGAGAAATTACCAACGTTTTAAGATTGTTAATGATTTCTTGAAAAAAATGTTCATGTTTTTCAGAAATTCTTGTTTTTTTTTCTATATAGGTTAATAAAATAAATTAGAAAAATCTGTGATATACACGTCATATGAAAATATACAATTACTGAAGAAATTCAGAAATTGATGGAAATCCAGTGAAGTACTGTTTTTTTAAGAATCCAAACGAATATATACAATTTATGAAATTTAGAATTCTAGAGCATCAAATTCTGAAAAATGAAATAGCAATCTATAGAAATACTCGAAATCTATAACAATATAAGAAAATGCTTCATAATGTTATAAATACTAAAAAAAAAACAGAAATCTTTAAAATACTGGAAATCTTCTGAGTAACATATGAAAATATTCAAAATTTTTTGAAATTTGAATTTCAAAGCATTGCATTTTAGAAATCCTATAGAAATCCGCAGCAATACTAAAAATGTATGAAAATACTGAAAAATCTTTCAAAAGTTCATAATCACTAAAAAAATGTGAGAAATTACGGAAATAAAATTAATACTAAAACATTATGAACGTATGTTTTCGAAAATTTACAGAACTTTAAATTCTAGAGCATATTATAATAGGAATCTGTATAGAAATCCGTGCAAATACCATAAAATTTTTTAAATTGTGTAAATACCTCAAAAGTAGGAAAAAATTCCACTGAGAATCTGTATAAAATACTATTTTATAAAAATTCTTTTACAATACTCAAAATAGTTGAAATTTCCAATACTATAGCATCGTATTCTATAAATCTATAAAGCGATGCATCGAAAAACTAGACAAGGATGTCAGAAAATATTACAAAATTGTGTGAAAAAAATTCGGTTTTGCCATGACAATTTTTCGGTCAAACAAAAAAAAAAAAAAAATTTGAATGTACGAGGTGGATATTTGAACCCATGACCACCGACTCCGTAGTATAGTTCTTTAACCACTTATCTACGAAGTCTGTGTTAGTTGCAGTTATTTTTATTTTTTTATTATTTTTATTTATGTTATGATTTATTCATAATTATGACTTTTACAACGTTGAAAAAATGTTTACTCGACGTAAACTGAAAAACGTTGGGTTGATGTTTGCTAGGCGGTCATGATAACCTTTTTCCAACGTTTACCTGACGTTTCCGCAACTTTGAAATATTTTAAGGATGACGTTTACTCAACGTTTTTTCGAATTAATTTATCTATTCACTCATCCGAAAAATCTTTCCGAAAATTCACCACCCCCCTCCCGAAAAAATGGCCCGACGTACATCGCCGGAGACGTTGAATCCCCGTCGACGCCGGGTCGCCCCTTTTGGTGGCGCTGTTGCGCGCGCGGCCGGCCACGACTCGGAACTCAACGCCAGTAGTTCGAGTCAGAGCGGCGGCAGTCTTCATCGAGCTCGTACCCCAGCTCCGCGCCCCCTTATCGCCGGCGCGATAACGACCACGCTCTGACCCCCCGCGACCAAAAAGCCACCCCCGGCCCCCTTTTTTCTACTCTCCTCCTTCCTCCTCCTGCCCCCGACCCCCTGTGCGCCAGTGATTTTCGCCCCGCACCTTACCCACCCTCCCACCACCCCCCGGGGGGTTGAGAAGTGCGCCCCCGAATTTTCGGCGTTGCTCCACCCTCCCCTCACATTCTCCTCACCCCCCCGATTCGAGTGAAAAAAAGAAGGAAAAGAAAAAAGTGTGGGTGATGTGCCGGCGAAAGCAGTAATCGAGGAGAGGAACGGGGGTGAAAGTATATAATATATATTTTTTGTTGTTGTTTGTCGGGTGAAGGGGCACTTTTTACCTTGTTTCCGCGAGGGGGGAGGGGAGGGGAGGTGGTCCCCTCGATGGGGGAGGTCGACCATGCCGGCGGCTTATTGAGAGAATAGCCCCGGGTGATTATGTTCCTGGGGAATGCGGGGCTTTCGATGAGGCGCGAGGAGCGGCAGCGCTGACGAGGCCAGGCCATGGTGGGTCCTATAAGGCCCAGGGCCCAGCGAAGTCGAAGCCGGCGCCGGGGGCACGCGCCCCCACCCGACGAGGACGACGAGGAGCGGCGCC
The DNA here is from genome assembly GCA_030522825.1 of Platygaster orseoliae. Classification (NCBI taxonomy): domain Eukaryota; kingdom Metazoa; phylum Arthropoda; class Insecta; order Hymenoptera; family Platygastridae; genus Platygaster; species Platygaster orseoliae. Next base: position 11,477 of record JAPYZL010051463.1, on the reverse strand, counting down.
CCAGGAGGCGGCGGCATGGGGATCACGCGGTCTTCGTCTTCGTTTTCGTGGCGTTCTTCGGGCTCGTTTTTGGGGGTGAGTTTTTTGCGAGCTTTCAGTTTTTTTCTGTTTTCAGGGCGAGGGGAGAGTTGTGGGTAGAGAACATTTTTGGGAGGGGTTTCTTTAGGGAAACATGCATTTTCCTTGGGATCCGATGATTTTTTGGATCCCGGGATTTCGGAGTTATACAGCTTTTGGAGTTCAGATCTCTCAATTTAAATGAGTTAGTAACGAATGATTGTCAGTCTTATTGGCTCAATCACTGAAAATCGGTCAATTTAATTGATTCAGTTACCGCGATTTACTCATTTTTTTGTTAATTTCGGCTGTTTCATTTGCCGAATATTGAAAACGACTATTGATTTAGTAACTCAGGCTACGAATGATTCAATTAGTAGAAAATTTACTGCTTCAAGAGTCGCACATATTTTATAGACGTATTTGATATAATGGAATTCGACTTTGAAATTTTTAAGGTTATCATACTTTTGATTTTTATGTATTTATTCATGTAACTTGAAAGGTTTTCTGATAACATTATAGATTTCTATACAGCTATTGAAATTCGATTCTCTAGGAATGGAAGTTGTAGAAATTTTTATGTTTTTATAGATATTTGAGAAAATGATGCAAACACAGTATTCCATAAATTTCTCTAGTTTTCGTATTGGATTATATGTATTAACTTCTATTGTACAGAAAAAAAATATTATCAAAGAATATTGCAAAGTTTTTTGTAAAGAACTCTGAACAAACGTTTAAAAAAACCAAAATGTTTTTTTTCATGTTGAACTTGGGATCGTCGCGTTGTTTATTGTTATTTTTTAGATTCGATTTTAGATGCCTTGTAAGAGATATTATTCAAATTTATTGAATGGCTAGTGATTTACAGAATTCTTTATTATTTGTTTTTTCAAATACTGGTTCTGTATAAATTCATACGCTTGCTTCTTAGATGTTCACATTTAAAGTGCTGCTAAGTAGTTACCTATAATTTAGAAATATTCTCTGATTTCTGAATTATTTACATTACTTTGATTTTCTGGAACTGAATTCTACAAACAGCGGTTTCAAATGCTAGAACACTGAAATGTAAAACTTATCAGTAATTTTATTTATTTTTTGTAATTTCGCAAATTTTCCAAGAAATTTTTGTTACTGTTAATAGATTTTTTGTGTGTGGATTGTTTCGAAATCAGAATGAAATTTTTCATTGAGTTAAAATTTTCGAAATCGTTACAATTAATTTAAAGAAACAAAGCATCAAGTTGTTTTACGTCGATTTTCGCAACATAAAAAAAAAAGAAAAATTATCGTTTCTTTTTTTAGAATACTCCGATTTCCGCTATACGCACGATTTAGATATACTCAATTATTTAAACATTTCGAAATACTTATATTCGAATGACTTATAATGCTAATCAAAGATTATTCCATTTAAATCTATTTTAAGACATTGTAATCTTATTCACAGTTCAAATTAATACACTATTAAGTTTCATAAAAGGAAGTAGAAAATTTTTTTGTTATCAAAAAATTATCAAAGAGAACAACAATTTTTATCTAAAATTACTAATATTTATTTTAAAAAAAAGTGGATTTGTCATCCACGATTTACAATCTTAATGAGGGATGAACGAACTCTGACTATTTATGAATGCAGAAAAAAAATTTGTTAAGTTTGATATCGATTTTTTTACACTAATTGTCGTTGAGTCGACTTCTGAGAAGGAAATCGTTTGATTGAACCTCGATCCTTTTTATTTTTCGGGTCGTATTTATAGGACCGAAAGATTCGTGAGATTCGTAAATCCTACGGGGCAGAGGGGGGGGGGTGCTGTAAGGATGGAGGGAGGGGGCGGAGGGCACTAATAAAAACCGCGCCGCGAGATGCAAACATGATGAAAGGCCCTAATAAAGAGCACTAAAAATAATCCCTCGCCTTCATGTTAAAAAGTCATCACTGCTTTTCGGCACTTATAAATCACACTAAAAGCGTCCATTGAATACGGGCGATTCATTTTACAAGAAACGCGAACTTTTTTTTTGAGGTATTTGCGGGTGATTTTAGTGACGGTTGCGGGTGTTCGAAGAGATTTCGATTGTTTCTTTTTTTTTTACGACTTCGGGGGATCGCGAGATTGAGGTTTGGGTAATTTTTTGATTGTTTGTTTACGAAATTTTGATTTTTGTACAGAGTCGAAATCATTTCAGAAATTTGACGGTTTCTTTCACTTTGCGAGATTTTTTTAAAAAAGCTCAAGTCATTATTTGGAATACTTTGGATACATTTTGATACTGTTTTGGAGACTCATCTCGGGCATGAATTTAGGAATCTAGAATGAAAAAATTAACAATCATTTGGGCGAAAGTTGATCAAAATATGAATTACTACTTTTTTATGTGTTTAGATTCCAGTAAGCAAACAAAGCAAAACAAAAGGGGAGTAAAAAGAAAGCGAAAATCGCCCAGTGGCTCGTGTTGTGACTGAGTCGTAACATTTTTTTCCGGCTCAATGGCGAAATTCGCTCGGCCGTTGCTAATAAATGTATTATATTTCGACGGGGGACTTTGGGTGTAAACGCCAAGGGAAAAGTATATCGTAAAAGAACACGTCATGCGAGGCCCGAAACTCCTGAGCAACGGAAACGTCTCGTATTCGCCACGCGTATTTAAATTCGTGGGTACGAAAATACGAAAAAACAGTTAACTTATAATTACTTCGATTTTTCAAACTGCAGGCGGTTTTTTTCAATGAAATTAGGTTAATTCTAGGAAAAATCGATCATAAAATTATTTTTACTGATTTTTTAGATGTATTTTACGTGATGCAAAAGTCTGCTTCTTAATTGCTGTATTCAACGTAGTAAAATTTTTCAGACATTTTGTTTTTGGAGGAGGAAGGTGGTTGAATATTATAAATTTTCCATAATGAGAAAAACACATTTTTTGGTGCAGTGTCATCGATCTAGGCTGTTATTTTCTAAAATTATGTATTTTAAAAATTATGCGCAATTCCTCTAAATGAATGGAAAATTTCTAGGATTCCACACATTCATTACTAAAAATCCTAACAATCCCTTTTTATTCTTGAATTATTTTTAGAAATTCCCAGAACTTGGTAGGCAGTAGAAGATGAATTTTAAAATCCTGAATTACGAATGTTTTACAAGTTCTTAATCTGGAGAATTCACGTGATTTGACTAATATCATGATAAATTCAATTACATTTTTTCTATAAATTAATTAATTTCGATATTTTACAGAGAAACAAGTCTATTTTCTTACCAATCGTTTAATAAAAAGTCTGTATCGCTTATAACATTTAATAATTTACACCCATTCGAGTAAACAACGTGGAGTATATAAAATATAAACCTTCTCGTTCGATTCTCGAGTGTATATAGACTTTTGTTTTCAACTCGAGTAACAGAGAAGGACATCAATCATTGAATACACGGACAAATACTTTGCAATTATCCACTGCAATTCGTTTTGCATTGCACTGATATTTTTGTACCGAATGAATCGCAAATTGTTTCATGCTTTTTTATAAAGCAGAAAAGTGATAATTGTAATGTAAACGTGATTTCCTACAAAAAAGGATTTCAAGTTGAAAAACGTTGATTTTTAGTGAATTTGACAATTCGCTGAACAATAATATTTGGTTTTATGAAGACATTGAATTTTTCACGTTAGAAACTAAATGCTTCTATTTATAGTATTGAAATTTATTAGTTTAAATTATCGTGTTTAAATTGAATTGGTTTTTCCTGTGAAACATTACGTTTGAGTGATACTGATTATGGTAAATAATGAGAAATTGGTTACTAACATAAAAACTTATTTTAAACTTATCTTAAAACCTCGTTTATCTACAAAATTTTTTATCTTCATATGAAATATCATACATATGTTGTATAAATATAACATAATTCAGAATGCAGTATAACATAATGTTAAAGAATAATTTATATATGAATTATATATAATATTTTTTTATACATAAATAAATGAAGAAAAATTATAGTTTACCAAACACACATAATAACAGTATCTTGAAATCATATTATGGCATATAATAATATATTAGGTACTAAAGAAAAAAATAAAAATTTTCTCAAAATTTTTGATATGCTCGAAAATAAGCTTTGTACTATTTAAAATTGCCAGAAATTTATTCTTTGGAATTATTTTCGAATAACTAGTGCCCCAATAAAATTTCTTCTGCCAATCATAGAAGTTTTTGTTGAAATTTATCAGTCAGGATTTACTTTTGATGAAAAAAAATGTCAGATCTCAAAAACTTCTCGAGATTTCTTTGATCATTGTAGAAGAAAATAAAAAACTTTTCCCTTGCGCGAGATTTTTTGACGAGTTTTTTTACAAAAAATATTTTGTTTATTATTTATATGTAGTAACGAGTTTTAAAAACTATAAATCTTATTTCAATATATGAATCTAATATTTTTTTTTGGAAAATAAATGAATAAACAACTTTTCATAGTTAAGGAATAAAAGAACTCACATGGTATATGTCTGAAATCGAAAAGTTTCTTTTTTTTTTAATCAAAGAAATTATACAAATTTATCGATCTCCAATATTTATTTTTCTTCGAAATAAATCCTCACTAACGAACTGAAGCAAAAACTTTCATGATCCAACTATTTTTGAGGAATTTAAAAAATTTCAAGAGAGACAGGCATAAAAATAACTGCAAAAATGATACTTTGATTTCAAAAAATCGTAGTTCTCAAACAAAAAATTCTGGCTAATAGAAATTAAAACTGAATTTCGTTTATTTCACGAACTTACTAAAAAAAATAATGATGTAATATCAAAATTTTTAGGTAAACAAATTTGTGATTTTTTGAAAATCACGGAAACAAAAAAAATTTCTTCAAAAAACGAAGTTTTGAATTTCAAATGATTAAGATACCTATCTACAAAATGAAAAAAAGTTCTGATAATTCTACGATTTCCGGTTGAGTTATTGAATTGTAAAAATTTACAATAAATAATGTGGCAAATAAAGAAAATCAGTTTTATTTTTTGAAAATTTCCTCCGAAAAAATAACTAAAGTTCATGTGAAAACAAAAAATACGTGTCTCATTCATTTTGATAGAGATGCTATGAAAAAAATTTCCATGCAAATAAAAAACTCAACCTGAGATACCTGGACGATTTAGTTGAAAAGACTCGATGTGTTGTTGAATTTACCGGTCACTCAAGGTAAAATTCACTTTCCACCATTTTTTATGTAATGTTTGTTATTAGCAACGTTGATAAATAAATTATAGTTAAGAGGCAAGTGATCAACGTTATTCAATTTTTATTATTTGGAAAAATGACTTATTAAACATGAGTTTAAAATAAACTGAATAGATTGAATTACTATTTGAATTGCCACCAAATAAAAATAAATTATCTTAAAGAAAAAATTGAAAAAAGTCACTGTAAAATTCACTTGGGACATGTAATGTAACGAATCGCTTTGTAATTATTTATGGTTAATCCTAGATATTTATCTCTATTATCAATATAATTGACAATTTGAATATGTGAAAATTTAAAGATTCTATACGATTTTGAGCCTGATGAGAACCATAAAACAGGGTTGAAACGTTGTTAATAATAAATATTTTTTATTAGACAGTTAATTTAACCAGGAGCGACAGGTACATTCAACAATGTCGATAAATATTCCGAGTCATTGGATCAGACTCAAGTACATAAAATAAATTATACATAATATGAATATTATAAACAATGAAAGCATTATTTATATTTAAACTATCTCCGTTTGAAATAGTCAAATTTGAGTAACTGAAGGTGAAATTTGACTGATTCTCCTTCATACTTAAAACTTTGGTTGGTCCATGTTTTACGTAATGAATGGTTGCTGGAACCAAACATTTCTTTCCGTGTATGTTTGTGCTAAGTATCTTGTATTAAATAAAATAAATATTTAATATGAAAATAATAAAACATAAACAAGATATAGATAAAGGTAAAACTATTGATAAATTTGTTTACTTTATGACTTAAAATCGGTCTCTTATCATTTTAAAACGTTCTTGTAAAACTCATTTTCACTTTCATCTTACAAAACATGGTGCAACAATGTAACATTTTCACTTGTCACTTAACAAACAGGCAATAATAATTTTTCTCTAGGTTCATCCCTATTGCTCTATTATTCAATTTCATCTTTCACTTTTTGCATCATTTTAAGACTATCTATTCTCTCAGTTTAAATTACTCGAATTTGACTAATTCGCGTAGCGAAAAAGACATTACTAGCGGAAAGTCAACTTCTACTTTTCGAATTAGATAAAATTTCGACGAGAGCAAATAGTGAATATTGACTGATCGAATCAGTAGACATTTTGACTGTGAATTAGTCAATTTAAGTCAATTCTTCAGTTGAAATTTTAACCATAAAATATTATTTTAACTGATTCACGTGTAGAAATATTGAGTTGGGAACAGTCAAAACTTGTCAACAAAACTAGAAATTGATTGTCAAAAAATAAAATAAAATAAATTCATTTAATGTGAGTCAATGTGCACTACTCAAAATACTAAAGTAAGATAAGAATTTGTCGATTTCTTGAAAACGACTGTTCCAGAAGTCACTTCTCGAAAGACTGTTTGAAATGGTAAATTTTTGGCTTATTCAAACGTTCCTCAGTCTCTTACTCCTTTTACTCTGTTCCCTCCCCTCCCCCCCCCCAACTAAATCGCCCTATCATCGAAAGTTTTTCGACGTCTCGCGTCGCACCCACGTTCATTCGCAAAACTATTTATCTCTATTTCTGCCGAAGCCGAGTGCCAAGAAAGTATTTTTTTGTACGGCCGCGTAGACACGGCACGAGACAGATGCGGCATTCGATCGGGGAGGAACGTGGTGTGAGGCGCTCTTATAAATTTAGACACTTTCCGACGCCGCGCTTCGGGACTGGGAGGGTGTCATGTCCCGTGGACTCGTAGGTCCACGCACGATTCGAATCAAGCGAAAAAATTGTCACATTTTCCCGATGCGACTCGTGAAAATCATCACCGCGACGGCCGCGAGGAAAACGCGGAAAATCTCCCAAAGCGTCAATAGTTAATCGTCAGAAAACTTGAAGGCCTCTCCCTCCAAAAAAAAGCAAATTACGAAAATTTCCATTTTTTCATGAAATAGTTGCGAAGATTGTGTCTAATCTTTGACGAATGAATATTATAATATTTCGGAAATAACTGTTTTCATTATAATCGAAAAGAGAGTTAAGAGATATTAAAATCGTGAGTCGAAATCACAACTTCTTCTGTCGTCAACATCAAAATTGTAACTAACATTGTACTGTAATGTAGTTCTATAATTTCCATGATTTACGATCTTTTAGATTTAGATAAAAATGAACAACTCATTTTCCCTTTTCTTTTTTCAAGCTTTCAGTCTCTTTATTGAGCCCTCTTCAGGAACTACATTTACATCTAAATAATTTGTTAATTGATATTTAATAGTAATAATATCTATCATTGAAATCTTTTGTTACTTACATGATATTAAAATGACGTATCTCTACTTCTTTGATGCCAATAAATAAGTTAATATAATGCGAATATAATAAAATAAATATAATATCTAAATATGATGTCAATATAATGTGAGTAAATAATTTATTTACATCAAAGAAGTAGAGATACGTTATTTGAATATTATGTAAGTAATACAAGATTTTATTGTTAGATATTATTTGATTAAGATATTAATTAACAAATTGTTTTGATGTAAATGTAGTTCCTGAAGAGGGTTCAATAAAGAGGCTGACAGCTTGAAAAAAGAAAAAGGAAAAAAATATCGTAATGTATACATTGTTCGTTTATCAGTGTTTTATCGCAAATTTATTTTGCATGTAAATTATTTTAGCAGTGACTTAAAATATTTTCGCAACCCTGTGTTAAAAAAAATTTTGCCTCGCCAGTTTTCTAAGATATCAAGTAATTTTCGAAAATTCTAATTTTCAATTTTTCTCAAAAGCTCTATGCATTGTTTATTCCATAATATCTTCAATGTATTAGAAAGCTCCTAACTTGTTATTATAAATTTCTTACAATAATAAATGTAAAAATGTAGATCATATATATTTAGCGTTAAACTAGTTATACCATAAATTGTAATTTTTTATTGTATTGTATATTTTTTTCTAAACAAAAATCGTATAACATGGAGTTGATACAATCTTTATTTGGATTTGTTCAAAAATATTTCTTCAAGGCTGAGAAATCGTTTGGTTTCTGAACATTAACATTTAATAAATTTTGGTTAAAATGTTTCGAGTTAATTTACTTTTATTTATTAATAACTTCAATTAAGCAATAGAAAAAAATTTTCAGCCTTTGATATATTAGAAATATTATGCAACTTTTTAAAAGGGTTTGAAATCGATTTTGAAAATGGGATATGCTTGAAGTATAGAGTTGTTAATTTAGTGTGATACTAGTATATGTATTCAAGTATGTATATCGGAGGAGAAAGAATATGCAGTTTATTCATTCTGCGAAAATTGTTATAACTTTTAATGCATATTACATATATACTTATATACTAATTGATTTTATATTTTATTACAGTAATTGAAGCATATTTGCCTGTTATTCGTTCCAAAAACATTGCTAATCCTTAAAGTTCACCAATTTATGTTCAATTTTTAACCTTGAAATTTTCTTCGAACAGAAATTCGGTTGATGAGATTATATATAAACCCAAGACTAACATTTGCCTTCTGTGGAAAACGTCGCAAACGTCGCAAATGGCGTAAACGTTAAAGAGGGACCCAAAAAAAGGGCCTCATTGAAGTTGAAGATATACGATCGTGGTTAGGTTTGCACGTGTCGAATTAAGTCATCGTGCAATCCCGCCTCAAAAAGTCCGTGTTATTACATACGTTTAGCGTGTTGCGGCTGAGGAATGATTCCCTCGCGGGGCCCATTGTGGGGCCCAACAAAGGGCAGCTTTCACAGAGGAAATGTATCAATTCCCTTTGCTCCATTTATCTCGTTTCCTTGAGAACGACACCGGGTTTCAATTACACCAAACAGCGAAAATACCGTTTAGAAATGTTTGTCATTTAGACGTCTGTGTTTTTGACATTTTTATTGAATTTGTGTTTCATGAAAATAATTTTTCATCACTCTAACCTCAAACCGGACATTTGGACGTGACTTTGAGGCTATTGTGATGAAAAATTACGTTCGCAATCGTGAGCTATCGTCAGTTTTGGCTAATCCTATTTAAACGTACGGCTTCGCCAAAATAATTGACTCTAGCTCCCGATTACGAAAATGTTCATTATTTAACGTCGTGTAGAAAAGACCACTTTTCCACACGCTCGGGCGATGCAAAATTGGCCTTTATACACATTGTTAAATAAAATATAGTTTTTGACTAGTGTGGAACAATTTTTTTAACTCGTCTGATTACAATGCTCAGATTCGTTAAAAAACTTTTCCTCACTAGTGAAGGAATATACTATTATACTTTTGTAGTATATGTAATGTGCTATTTGCCCCTTTTCATGAAATTCACCGTTCACACACATGAAATAATATGCAAAAAAGAATAAATAAATGATAAAGCTAGTTTTATAGTTTACTTTAATTACATGAATATACGTACCTGTAAATTATTTCTTAGAATTTATATAATCTATAGAAGAAATCTTTTCGTCACTGTGACAAGAATTCCACAATAAATGGTAGTTTTCTAAAAAAGTATGAAAAAAAAGTTGATGACAGAATTGTCAAAATTCACTATCAATAAAACTTGACTTTAGATGTGACATTACCATCACACTAGCAACTTAATGTTCATTATCATTCAATATATTATATTGATACTTGCGAGAATTTTTATTATTTTTATTGCAGTAATGTATATTATGGTAATGCAATCATCATTACATTATGTCTTAAAGTATTGTAGTATCGTTAAATTAATAATAAATTAATTGCTTTACTGCCTGTTTCACGAGTTTCTTCAATCAATTGTGATTGCAATTGATTTATTTAAATTATCACTTTTTTTTTAGCATTTATGATTTGAAATGAATTTGAGGTTTACAAAATTTACCAAAAGAACTATATTACACTCGTCTTGAATTCTACTATCGTAAGATCGACAAAATGATTTATGAAAAATCCTATTACCGCCCTAAAACGATGGTTTTTTTTTCTTTCGTGGCCTGTCTTCGGGTCGACGTGAAATGTTCTACTTTTTTCGTCCCGTACCTGGCGCTACGCTTTTGAATCAGTCGTTTTGTCGTCGCATTATTCCCCCTTGTTACGGGGGTCGTCCCGGACCCCTTCCAAGGAGCGATTTAAAAACACTCCGCTCTATTTAGCTCACCCCAATTTACAAAGGATTTTCAGTCCCGGGACGAAATTTGCATTCAACGCCATGAGAACTAGATTTTCGCCTATTACTTCGAACTTAAAAAGTTGACACGTCTATACAGGAATAACTGAAAAAAACATGGAACTGGATTACACTTGATTTAGTGCTTAATAATAAATAAATAGAAAAAATGTTTCCAACACATGATTTCCAAGCATTTAATCAAGTATTTTTTTTACTATTTAATAACCCCACCCCCCCCCGCCCCTCCCACTCCCCTTAATATTTACCTTTGTAACAAGAGTTGTGAAAACAAGTGGAATTTTCAGGGCAAGTCTTTATTATGAGCATAACGTGTGATAAACTCAGAAAATACTCGACCTTAGTTTTCAAACCAACAAATAAGAAAAACGCTTTATGAATATCCAATTATTCCTCTCCTCCCTCCTCCCCCTTTTCCTAAGGAAACTTTCCCCGATCAATTATTCATTACAATGGATTCCAAGAATCCTGGAATCGATCCTCGCGGAACTTCAAACGCGGAAATACCGCAATCTCTATTCCCCAATGACCTATAAATCATCGTTCTGCCCCGGTGGCAAAAACGACAAAGAAAAGCTTCTAAAATGCAATTGCGCCTCGAGTGAAAACAGGAAACTTCACGGAACGTTGAACTTTAATTGAAATTGAGATCTTTTTTGGTTCCTCGAAAAAAAATTAAACATAAACGGTAGGATTCGATGTTTCTGAAAAAGTCACGAATCTCCATTTTGTTCATAAATGTCATAGAATTGATAGTTCTTGAAATTGAATTTGTGAAATTGAGCATGTTTAAATTGTAAACTCTGAAATGTCGAGTTATTTTGAAATTCTGTATCATAGGATTAACAATTTGGGTTTCTGTATTTTAATATCCCCATAAAAAAACTAAAAAAAAAGTTAAAAAATTTGGCGGTTTTCCAGGTAGCATTATTATTGGATTCATGTAGTTGAACATGGAAAAATAATTTTTTTATAACAAAAACAAGTGATACCATGATGACAGGCTTTCT
>JAPYZL010051462.1:0-14373 GCA_030522825.1 Platygaster orseoliae | reverse complement strand
GAATAAGGAATATTCCGCGTCCAAAGCGCGTGAATAACGGAATATTCATATTTCATACTTTCCATGTGAATGGGAATATTCCAATATTTATTCCACTATTCCCGGAGTATCATTTTCGCCCAACTCTGTTTTTAAGTAATTTTATAGGTTTCTGGGAATTATTATCAAATAATAACTCTGCTTCATTATTTATTATTACTCAAACTTTTACACAAATTTTACGTGTTTTAAAGGTTTTTTGCTTTTTTAAGTATTTTTATTTTTATATGATTTTACAGGGTTTTCTATGGTTTTTATAGTACATTACACTACGTTGAAACAGTTGAAACATGATACATACAAAATTTTCTAAAGAAAAACACAACTTTTAATTTGAGAGTATTTGTAAATTTGTAACAACACGTAAAATTTGACGTTCAATAAATGATCAGTTGTTTCAAACATATAATTTAATTTTTTCATTTCTTATTGAAATCCATGCACGCAGAGAAAAGAATGGATGTCACATCCATGAAAATGGTTATTTTGGACAATTCTTTTAAAAAAGGATGTCAGATCCATTTGAAAAGGCAACATACCGTTTTCTTTGACTCCAGAAACATACATATTGTCGTAATGACAAGCTGTAATTTTACCACACCCTTTAGATGGATGTGGCATCATTTTTTTAAGGTCTGTCCAAAATTAACCATTTTCATTGATGTGACATCCATTCTTTTCTCTCAGTGTGCTTTTCACCTTTAGTGCCTTTTTTTAAGCATATGCATTTGATTTTTCGAGAATATTTTTCAGCATATTTACATTATTTTTTGTGCATATTTTCCTTCCTTTTTTTTATTGTCCTCCGAGCATATTTATGATTTTAGAGATTTTGATAAATTAAGAAACGGAAATGTTAATGACTATCAAGGATTTAAAATATTAGAAACTATTGTTGGGTCTTCAGAAAATTTTGATGAGTTTTGTAGATTGTAAAATATTTTGAATTGGATATTGTAATGTTTTTGGCCTTTTATTAATATCGGAGAAAATATTGTGCTAAAAAAATTACTGTTAACTCTATATTATTGAAGTTTTAATTATCATGCTCTACTCTAAATATTATATATATAATGAGTAATTTAAAGTCAAATGTAAGAATCTTTTTTAAGACAAAATTATATATACCTCATGGGTGCCAACTTGAAATAGTTAATTTCAATTTCACTCCAAGTTTACTATAAAAACTTGAAGCTTTAACTTCAATTTTTTGAATCGATTTTAAACGTTTCATTATCCAAATGGAATTTTTATCTCAGAATATAAAAATATAAACTTTGTTAAAACCGAGTAATTAAATTTCACTTAAAATTTCATGTTTTAAGTGTAGGGCGTGTAATTTAAAGAAGTTTAAACCATTACAAACGCTAATTTCATAAACAAAATTTGCAAATATCAACATTTTTTGTGCTCTTATATAACGGGGTTCAGTATTTCTAGAGTTAAATTAATTGCAGTTAATTTGCAAGCAAGGGAAGTGATTATATATCTGTAACTTTATTTTAAATTGAACATTTAAAACTTTTGCGATCGTGATACATAAAAAATGTTTTACTCAGATAAGAAATTTCTTGGACAAAAAAAAAATCAAATGCTTGAAAAATTAATAAAATTTCTTACATTGGAGCGACTCAACATCCCTGTTTTATAGTCTAAAAAAATATATTGGAAAGCAATTTACCTGTTTTCTATAAAACGAAGCACCGTCTTTTTTTCTGTGGCGCAGGAGGCTCTAACGCTGCTAAGATTGCTTCATCGAAAACGTTTTTCAATCCTTTCTGCAATTTAATTTCAAGGTTTTAATCATATGTTTTCTCTTTTAGATAATACTTTTATAGGTCTCCTTAATTCCCAATCAATTTAACTTATTTTTGGCAGATTTTAAAAGCAACATAAAGTTTTTAAAAAAGGTTTTAAATCAAAAAAGAAATAGATATTTTTGAAATAATGAAAAATAATCTGGAAGAAACAAAAAACAAAAGTAAAATTTGACTCTTCCGAAAAAAGAGTACAAGTTGATAAAAAAACTCGAAATTGTGTAATAACCTGAGTTAACGCGCTGCATTCAACATATTTTACAGCTTTGAGCTCTTTCGCCAATTTTTCTCCTTGTTCTATCGATACCGGTTTTTGCTTGTTTTTCGCAAGTTTTTCCACTGTTGCCACGTCATCTCTCAAGTCGATTTGCGTGCCAACTAATAAAAATGGTGTCCTTTGACAGTGATGAGTTATTTCTGGAACCCACTGCAATTACAAAATTTATGAGTTTAAAATCTCTGCCTCATTTTTCATTTGAATCCAATGCGATTTGCAACACTTTGGTATCATAATACATATTTTGGTGTACTTTTGCAATTTGTTTATATTTTAAAAATACAATATAAATACGGAAATTCTGAAATCGAAACGAATTTTTGGGATTAAAATTTCATGTTGTAAAAATAACTTTAACTTTACATTTTGAGCTGAAAAACAAAACAATAGTTACTAATGAAATAAATAGTATGAAAATAACAAGAAAGTAAAAATATTCTCAACTTTATTATTTCTTGCATTTTTTTAATTTCATTAAAATCTTGAACTAGTGAGAAATTTTATTTTATATATGCACATTGTAATCAATTCTCATATCCTAAATTTAAAAAAGTCTTGATTTTGTTAGTTATCTAAAAAATTCAAGATTCCGCCGCAATCTCTATTATATTTCCAATTTTTTCAATTAAAAAAAAAGGGATTTTTCTGCTATGCAAAATTTGTCACTTGAGTTACACAATTTCCACATAACTTCGAGAGATAACTCACTTTTTCTTTGACGTTTTCGAAAGACGATGGCGAGACAACAGAAAAGCATACTAAAAAAACATCTGTTTGTGGATAACTCAATGGCCTCAACCTGTCATAATCTTCTTGGCCTGAAAACAACAATTTATATCAACATACATCCCATATATACATAACATTTAAAAACAATGAAATCATAATACTATTATTTTAACCATGTGTTACCATAAAACACAATTGTAGATAATCATTAAATTGTATGCATGAAACTTAGTAGAAAAAATACGAAATAAGGTATGGATTTTCTTTACATGTGTGATGATACAATATAATCATACATGATCATGTAAAAATTAATTTTCTATTCAGCATTCAAAATATTTTTCAATGTTTTTGCAAAATAAATTACCAGCCGTATCAAACAATCCAAGAGTGTAAGGATCGCCTCCAATCATTACAGTCACAGCATAGTTATCAAAAACGGTGGGCACATACTCGGAAGGAAATTTGTTGGTCGTGTACGAAATTAGTAAGCAGGTTTTACCGACTGCTCCATCCCCCACCACCACACACTTTATAGTCTGCATGTTGATTTCTTGATGTTAGCCTAAAACAATACAAGAAAAATTAATTCACATCTACTTATTTAACAATATAAACATTTTTTTCTTAAGTTAATTCAGACATTTGCAAAAAAATGTCTGTCGCCACATTTAGAAACAAAAGTGAGTTATAGTTTAAAGAATACGATTATATACTCTTGGTTTCTGATTTTAAAATTATTTCGTATGCCATGACTTGAAATAATAATTATTTGTTATAGGTTCATATATTTTTATTCAAATCTGTTCAAAATTATTAATAATTGACTACTCAGAAAGTTCAGTATGTTGCTGTGGTATATTTCTATAACTTTGTATTGAATCTTGATCTAATTTAGTTAAAATTATAGCTTATCTTACTTTTGCTGTAAGTTGTACTTCTGCACAGTATTTTGGATAACGATGAAATCATGAACATAAAATAATATAAATAATAATGAACCACAATCAAAGTTAAATAATCATACGTAGATAAATATTTTAAACATTTGAATTTTAGTTGTAGAGAACTTTTGAAATTTGAATTTTCACAAGACAAATTGTCAAAAAATTATTACATTAATAAGAAGAATTCTTTGAAAAATAAATTATTCGTTGCTTAAAATTCGAAAAACTTATCATTTTGACCTTAAAATTTAAGTGACGTGATATAAATAAAGGAAATAGGGAAAAAGCATTAAATTTCAACAAATACAAAAATTAACAACATAACAAATATGACTTTTTTCTTTACTTAAAATATATCAAATGCATAAAATATCAGTATATCATGTGTAGAAGTTTAGTTATTAGGAAATTTTGAACAAAAACTAAAGAATTTTTTATACAAAGTTAAAAATTTTAAGAATCTAACAAACCTCTCATAAAAATATACGAGTCATTTTCAAAACAATTACTATAAAAATTAGGGATATTAAAGATCATTTTCAAACTTTATCACATTTCATTGGATTGATAGCGATAGCAAAAAATAAAAAAAAAACGTTATATTCTTCAATTCAGAAACAATATTCCAAAATGTGATTTCTCAAATGACATAAAAAAATTTGCATAGTAAAATTTTTTCATAACAATAAGATAATTAACATACAACAATAATAAACATGGAATAATATAAATAACCATAATCAAAGTTGAATAATTATACCGAGATCAATATTTAAAATTTCTGAATTAAAGTCAGTCGTTGAGAGTTTTTGAGATTTAAGTTTTCATATAACAAATTTTCAAAAAACTGATATTACATCAATGAGGATAATTCTTTAAAAAAAATTATTAATTGTTGGAAATCCAAAGAACTCATCATTTCAAGCCTCAAAATTAAATTGATGTGATATAGATAACAAAATAAGGGAAAAAAATTTAATTTCACCAAACGCAAACATTAATAAAATGAGAATAATGACTCTTTTATTCTTTGATATAAATATATCAAACGCATAAAATATAAATGTATCATTTGCAAAAACCCAGGTAATAGGGAATTTAAAACAAAACAAAAAATGTTTTTATACAAAGTCAAAAATTCAATTTCTAGAAATAAAAAATAATGTAAGAAACCTCTAATAAAAATATTCAAGTCATTTTCAAAACAATTTTTTTAAAAACTAAGAATATTCAACATCATTTTCAAACTTCATCATGGTTAATTGAATTATCATCCCAAACAAAAAATTAAAAAAAATACTTTATACTCTCAAATTCAAAAATATTCCAAAATGTGATTTTTCGAATGACATCAAACATTTCGCTTAATAAAATTTCCTCGTCCCCTTCTGTCAAATTCCACATATTCCCAGAATTACATATTATTCGAAAAGTTGAAAATTCAACTTTTAAAATTTGAAAATTTTGAGAATCTAACAAACCTTTAATAAAAATGTTCGAGTCATTTTCAATAAAATGTATTTAAAAACAAAATATTCAACATCATTTTCAAACTTTATCGTGGTTTATTGAATTGATAACTAAAACAAAAAATTTTTTTAAATCTTTATACTTTTAAATTCAAAAATATTTCAAAACGTGATTTTTGAAATGACATCAAAAATTTCGCTTAATAAAATTTCCTCGCCGACTACCGTCAAATTCCATAAATTCCCAGAATTACATATTATTTAAAAAGTTAAAAATTCAACTTTTAAAATTTAAAAATTTTTAGAATGTAAGGAACATTTTAAAAAAATTTTCTAGTCATTTTCAAAACAATTTATTTAAAAACTGAGTATATTTAACATAATTTTCAAAATTTATCATAATTAATTGAATTGATAACCAAACAAAAAATTGAGAAAAATTCTTTATACTCTCAAATTCAAAAATATTCCAAAATGTGATTTTTCCAATGACATCCAAAATTTTGCTTAGTAAAATTTCCTCGTCCACTATCAAATTCCATAAATTTTCAGAATTACAATTATAGAAAATCATTACATTTTAACATTCGCAACTTACTTGATTTCAGAAATAAATGAAATTTTGAAACATCTAAAAATTCCAGTTAACTAAAATACTTGTCATCTTTTTTTATACACTTCAAACTTTATTTAACAATGCAAAATGCTACTCATTTATTATTGCATGCTAAACACATACTTTCATTGAATCGATACAAATTACTAGAATAAAACTAAACAACACCACCCACATTTATCCCAGCAACATAAATCAACCAACAGATAATAGATCCCATAAATAATAACAACTCATAATTATAACTGATTATAACCTTTATAACGTTCCATATGATTCCAAACTATTCCAACATAAATCTCAAATAACCAGTCAATCTCGAACCCAACATACACATTTTCTTTTTCATAAAATATCGAGTAGTTTACTGCATTGAAAATTAATAATAATTAATAATAATCGTGACGTGTAGATTAATCACGTCAAATACTGAAGCTTACCCTGAAGATACGACGTTTTTTTTGCACGATGTAATTAGCTAATTTCAACGAGAAATATTACGACAATGCACTTGTTATCTTCGGTAATAAAAGCCCAGGTGCATTCGCGAAAAAAAGCACATAATAGACTTTTATTACAAACAATGTCTAGGTGATTTTTCGAACTTATTTTTTTTATTTTTTGACAAGTGACGTACCGGTACCAGGATTCGTAAATCGTGGCAGAAATTTGCAACGCAACAAGGATAAGATTACGTTTTACGTAACGCTAGAAAAAGACAGACAATCGATACTTATGAACCCTGGCCGGTATCTTCTTTTTCTTTCTAGCGTGAAATGGAGCATAAGTTTGTCCTTGTTTTTGAGTGGAGTTCCAGAATTTCCACGCAAGATGGCGGCTAATGTGGCCGCGCCCACTAGAGTCCCTAGAATTGTAATGAGATATTATAATGATACAAAAAGAGAAAGAAGTATATATCTCTTTTTTTTCATGTGTATGTGTATATGGTATATGTATACAAACTACCGCCATTTTGAATGTTTTCGTCGAAAATAAATAACATTATTGGTAATTGAATCTGTGATTACGTGAACTGTCAAATCATGTAACCGTCCAATAAATAACCTGCCAAAATTCACTGCGATCAAGTGAATAATTATGTGAAAAAGTAAACATTTGGAACAGACCAAAAATGTCGCAATTGACCAAGGTTGATAAATTTTGTTCTCCCTAACCTCTGTTGCTGTCATAACATTGTTGTCAATCCTCATTTTTATGTTTTTTTATTTTTCCATAGAATGACAGCGATGCTAAGGAAATTTTCAAAAGGCAAGGATCGTTTAGGAAACTTTTGTCTTCAAATGCCAATGGTGATTCGCAGTTAAGCACGTCAGTTAAACTGATTGACAGGCCAAATGTCTCCCAGAATAATAAGGAATATATTACATATATACAAGAGTACAATATTCTAGCTGAATAGTAAGGGTTTTTACTGTATTTTAGAGTGGAAATTAAGTTGTAAAATAGTAGACTATACGACTGTCAATATATTAAATTTATATTTCTTTTTTTGAGATGTAGTATTAGGTTATTGAGATCAAGTTTGATTTATACAACTATATTATTGAAATTTTCTCGCTTCTTCCACTGTTAGCAACACCATCAACTCCCATTAATTCCCCTTAACTCCTATCAAATACCGTCAACTTGTATCAACACCTATGAATTGCCCTTAACTCTCTTCAACTTCCATCAAATACCGTCAACTCACATCAAATCCAATCAAATCCCATCAACTCTCTTCAACTCCTATTATATATCGTCAACTTTCATCAACTCCCTTCCAATATCTCCCATCAACTCCTGTTAATAAACTTCACCTCCATTAGAATACTTTCAACTCTTATCAAATACGATCAAATCCCTTCAATTACCGTTAAGGGCATTTCCGCAAAAACACAGACATGAATCATAAAATTGAGATGCATAAATAATGTCATTTTTCTTAAATTTTTGTATTAATAAAGGTACAAAGTCAACGTTATGCTATTTTAAGTCATGTTTAGTCTAAGAATCTACAAACAAACAGCCTACTAACATCACAGACGCGTGAATTATAATTTAAATATTCAGAAGTAACGATCAAATGCACTAGTTTACAAACTTTTCGTTAGTTGCGACTTCCTTTCAAAAAAACAGTTATTCAGAATAATTTGAGGTCGCTGAATATGAAAATATCAGTCATTTATTTTTCCAAAGAAACGTTATCAAAATATTTGCAATACTCATGTTATTCTCAGTTTTTGCCAGAAATATCAAGAACGATTGAGTTTATTAATATACAATATATATTATTGGAAAGGTATACTTCTTAGCTTTACGGTGATATACTGCTTTCATCGATCGAATTAGTAGTTTTTAAGTAACAGCCGTTAAAAAAGTTAAGAAAGCGCGTTTCAAAAAACTTCTTGTCCTGAGAAACCCACTTTTTTGACGTTTTCAGTAGCTGTAACTTAAAAACTACTGATTCGATCGATAAAAGTGGTATATCACTGTAAAGCTAAGAAGTATACATTTCCAATGATATTTATTTTTTGGTAATTGATTTAGTTATTTTTGATATTTCTGGCAATAAATGAGAAAAACAGGTTTTTTGAAAATACTTTGATAACGCATCTTTGGAAAAATGAGTAATTGATATTTTCGTACTCAGCGACCCCAAATTAGTCTAGAAAACACTTTTGGTGCAAAGTAGATTTTTCATGTAAACTAGTAATGTCTGTACCTAACGTTTATTTTTCGTAAAAATGTATAAATTTAAAATAAACAAAACATAAGATAATAAATCGTTTCTAGTACCATGCTTCTAATACTGTAAAGAATTGAAAACCACAAAAAGATGATAAATATTTCATCAAAATTCGCAAAATTTGCAAATCTCATATAGGCACTAGAAAATGTGTGTCTCTGGCGTCTGTACGTAATGTTTTCTTTTAGTACTCGTAAGTCCATTTTTCGTAAATAATTTTCCCGCTTACACGTGGTTGTTTTATGGTAAATTTACTGCTCTTGAACATGGTATTATTGATTTATATTTTTAAGTTAATTAATAGCACTTCTTTATTAATTGATACTGAATAAATCGTCTGAACGTTCGAACGTAATGCGCAGAAATGCTCTTAACTCTTATTAATCACTGCCAACTTCCTTTAATTATTGACATTTTCAATAAATTGTGTTATTAATTTCTTATTCAAATTTAATCGTAAAAAATCTTTGTGTATAAAATCAAAAATGAAATTATCAGATTTTTCTTAATTAAATCTTTCGTGAAAAGTTCTCCTCATTCTAAAATATCATCAATTCCTATTTTTCAATCAACAATTTTTATATCTTTTTCCTTCCTCACTGTTATGCATATAGCTTCTTCTGAAATGTATTTACAAAACATTATCAATAAACTTAAAAAAGTATGTAAATGAAAATTAAATAACAAAAACCTTAATAGAGGTTTATTTATTTTTCATTTTTACATTTATATTTTTATTTTTTACTATAGTTTTATGCAGGATGTACTGAAATCCTTCAACTTAAAAGAAATCTACATTGAGTGGGAAGGGCCGGATTCAAAAATAGACAAACTTGACAACTGTCTAAGGCAGCGAAAATTTAGGAGCAATATATCTTCAAAGGAACTTTCAAAATTCGTTTTAGCTCTAAAAAACTAAAATTTAGAAGAGATTTCAATTTTTAAATAACTAATTGGAGGATTTGCTACTTATTTCTTGGTATATGTAGCAAAATAATAAGTTAGTTTCATAATAACATTGCCATATAATAACAAGTTTGATAAGTAGATATTCTAAAGTGGGACAGCATAGAAAAGTGCTTGTTTTTTTATTTAAAAAACGTAAAAGAAGCAGCTGCAAATCAACAATCAATAAAGTACATTTTACTGAAAAACGTAATTTATTGAATTTTTTATTTTAAATTTGTTTAAATTTCAAACTTCAATAACTTTTTGATTTTGAGTTTTATAGAAAATGGCGAAGGATTTTTCGACTCGAAATTCAGGGAATAATATTGGATTTTTTTTTTAGTTTAAGGATTTTAGTACACCATGTATATTTAATATTTTTGAAATCTAGTAATAGGTTTTTACAAAAAGAGTGTATTATGTGACCAACTACAAACAAAGAAAAAATATCAGTTTCCTAATAGTTAATATTTTCTTTTCATGTCAGCAATATTTTGTGCAAGGAGGATCTTCGTGGTATATATGTTATACCATCAGCAAAGAATTCATTTGGTAAATTTCAATAATGAGACTATATCTGTTAAAACAATTTTTTTCATTTCTAAAACATGAAAAACTTGAGTTTTTTACGTTTTTTATAAAAAACTAGAGATGACTAGATTATGATAAAAAAAATATCGGGAATTTTTGAGTTTGAAATCTTCAAAATTTCCCTTGTATTAGTTTAAGTCCAAGACTACGAAAATTTTAATTTGAAACTTTCTGCTATGTACTTCAATTTTGGAATAATAAAGTTAACTAATTAATTAATAAAGAATCGCATTTCTATAATTTTAAGTTTAAATTTGGATTTGTGAGTTTTAAAAATCTTGTTATATAATTTTTGGATTTTTCATTACATGTTTCTGATGATCTTCATTTCTAGTAAGAATTCTCCAAAAAAATCATATTCAATTTGTTTTGAATTAAAAAAATTTGACATGTACCATTACCAAATTCATTACTTTTTCAAAGTGAAAAGTTATCTTAAAAATCAAATCAAGTTCAAAAAATCTATAAAATTTTATGATTAAGGTTTTTCAAATCCTAAGAATTTTAAACATACCATCATAACTTTATTATTGTTGGAATTTTAAATTTATAAACTTGAATCAACGATTATACAAATTCATGAATATTGAAAAATTACTACATGAGTCTCAAGTTTCTCGATATTTAAATTCTCACTGTTTAAAGTAAATAAGTACCTTATTTTAAGGACTACTTTCTATGAAATTCGTTCTGGACATTTATTTTCTATCACTTCAGTGTACCAATTATCAACTAATAATTATTGCAAATATCTTTTCAAGTATGGTACGGAGTGCAATTTGTTCAACAAGGAATTTATCAAGGAGGCGTCTTCAGGTTTACAATAAAGCTCCCACAAAATTATCCAGACGGTGATTGTCCGGTAATTATTGAGAAAAAATTGACTTAATTTTTAATATAAATTTAATTTCTAACCATTTTTAACATTCCAGATTGTAACTTTTCAAAGCAGCATTTTTCACCCCTTGATAGACCCTGAAACAAAAAATTTGAACACTTCTTGGGGGTTTCCTGAATGGAAAAAAACAACCAGAATTTCATACCTGGTAAAATATATAACAAAAGTGCTCACAAAGTTGGATACGAAAATGCCAGCTTGCAATGAAGAAGCGTCTCTTTTGTAAGCATTTCAGAGTGAATCCCAAAATGAAAAGTCAAGCATTAGAGAAGTGTAGAATTCACTAAATTGAATTAACAAATTTTTTGCTGTAATAACTGAAATTTAGTTTTCTACAGTTTTCGAAAATTCATTACAGTCTGTTAAATGCTCAAAACCACCAGTTTTCTAACAGTCAATGTTTGATTTTAGAGCATAAAAATAATCGTTTATA
Source organism: Platygaster orseoliae (assembly GCA_030522825.1). NCBI lineage: Eukaryota > Metazoa > Arthropoda > Insecta > Hymenoptera > Platygastridae > Platygaster > Platygaster orseoliae. Next base: position 2,860 of record JAPYZL010051462.1, on the reverse strand, counting down.
TTTATAAGACTCTGGTATTTCAGATTACAAACGAATTTTGAGCAATTCCAAGAAAGAGCTAAACAATGTGTAAAAGACAGTTTGAACGATGTTTTTGACAACGAAAAAGCTGACGATCCACATTACATTACTTTCACCCCTTACAACCCAGAAATACATGACTCTGTGAAAAAAGAAATATATGAGCCTAAGGTGATTTATTTCAATCAGTATATACCGTCATATAACCTATCTAAAATAAAAAATAAATGAAAATTTTCAACTTTTTCATTTATAATTATTACCATAATATAAAAAATGAAAATTTTATACTATTTACCTATGGGTGTTATTTTACAATAACACATTGTGGATAATACCAAGGTGCATTTTAATTTTGAACTTGAAATTTTCAGGAACAAGAAGTCAATAAAGATACAGGGCATTCATGGGTGAAACCTGGTTCCCTCCAGTCTTTTTCTAAATCTGAATCAAGATAACAAAGTGTTTGTGATCAAGAAACATTGAATGTGATGTTTTTAGTACTCAACTTGAAAATTGTACATTGATAGAAAAAAAATCAAACGAAAAAAGTATTTTTTATACTGCGGAATTTTACAAGAGATTGGCGTACTTCGTTTGTGATGGTGTTTTTTATACGAAACTTTTTATTCTACACGCAAACGAATTATACAGTTATTCAAAAAATACTCGATCCAAAATAAAATTTTGGGTTTGAATCTCAATTCTTTGTAAAAGAACAGAATTTCGTAATCAATTTTTTATTGATAAAAATCACATTTTGAAAGAATACAAAGTGTGGAAACATTGAATTTAAATTAAAAAAATTTTAAGCTTTTCGGTATTGTGATAAACCAAGTACAAATAAGAGCAATGCTAATTTTTCAATTATACAATTTAATGTATAAACTCTAATTTTTTCAAATATATCGAAAAATTGAAATTTATATAAATTGAATCTAAATGTAGATCTATTTTGGGTTGTATGCTATACATTGAAACTAATTTTATTATAGATTGTTTTTTGATCTGTTGCGTTTGAAATAAGTTTTATCGATGATGTTAAGATAATTTCCCAAGAATCTCACTTTTTTGATTACTCGTGAAGTCAAAAAGCAGTAACATTACAAGTAATTTATTTCGTAATCTCGTAAAGTAAATTGCATTTATATACTTTTAGGGAATAATACTTAATTACTATTGTGAAATTATTAGTTTGAAAAATAATGCAATTACGCTGCGAATAATGTAAATAGGTAGGAGAGCATTTTGGGAAAAGTATACATATTGTTCGTTAATTTATCTCTCAAGTGAAGAGAAATTTTTTGTGTAACGATCGAATAAAACAGAATAAAGGGTTGTTTTTCTTTGCATTTATGTATTCCTTTTTTATTTCAGTAACCCGAACTTGACGAATTTGTAAATTTAATATTTTTCTTAATTATAAACGAAATTTAAAAAAATATAATTTATTATCGATTATTACATAAAATTATAATATATTTTAATAATATTTATATATAGTATAATACTTATTATTATAATTATAATTATTATGAATAATATATAAAATAAAAATGAAAAAATATAACAATTATTCAATTATATGTAATCAATTATAATATATTTTAATTAGATTATCGATTAAAGAAAGAAACAAAATTTGTGAATTCTTTATAACTCGTATTTTTAAGTTATAACTAATTTCTATTCAACTTTGTTTAATATACTATTTTCATAAAATAATTTTTTAAATAAAAAGTTAATAAAATTCTATCATAAAATAAATTTATGATAAACGAAAATTTATCGCGAGGAAAAATTGTTACTTAATGCTAAGGAATTTTTCAACTGTAGTAATTTTTTATATAAATTCGAAGGCAGTAACGGAATTATATTTTCCATATATGTACTAGCTGCTTGTTATTGGCAATGTAAAAATATAAATAATATCAAAAAAAGTTTGATATAAATGTGTATTTTCAAAGCTCAAGATTCAAAAATTTTTCAATTTCAAATACTGGTACATTGTGAGCAGTTGTGATATTGTGTGACGCCATTGTGATTGTTTTGATAACATAACCTAAATTCAATAGTGCACAACTGCACAGCTGTTTACACTCAACGCATTTTGACAAGTTGACACGTGCATTTACTGACAAACATTTCGTGCATTGTTTATACGTTTGCAATAAAAAGACAAATTTTTAACTATGGAAGAGGAGAACAATACGGAAACGTCACCATCCAAATCGACTTGGCCGCCGTTTATCGCACCCGCGATTCAGCATAATCCAGATGGATGGGGCCCCTGCGAACTGCCGGATCAGTTCAAGGACATTCCTTACCAGCCGTTTTCCAAAGGCGATCGTCTAGGAAAGGTTCGTAAGCGATTTTTTCATATTTGCGGTTTTCTGAAGAGAATTTAACGTACGATATGTAATATTCTTCCCTAGCAAAGATTTTGGGTCGAAGTCGGGTCGATATTTCGACCCAAAATCGACCCGATTTTGGGTCAAACGAAAATCTTGCCTTAGAAAAGTTTATACATCATGAATTACTTTCCGCAACCATTTTCTCACCATAATTATGTATGTGTAGGCTGCTAATAACATTTTTCCATTACTCATAAATTATTGGTTATTTTTTATTAGTATACTAATGTCACGAAAATATAACAGAGTGCGGTCTGTAATGCAGGAATCCGGAAAAAGTGACAGGTTAGGGCTTCACGAAAAATCATCAATTTCTCTAAATAAATGATATAATTCGTTGAATTGATGCGTAAAATGATATTCTTTTTCATTAATGATATATTTTAAATGCTCAATCATGTGATAAGAGGTCTCCGGATGATGAA
>JAPYZL010051460.1:0-11289 GCA_030522825.1 Platygaster orseoliae | reverse complement strand
ATTCAGACACTGAAAGCGATATCTTTCTGAAGCATATTATCGCGGGAATATTGAATGGTTTTTTGTCCGGATTTTGGTGGCGCACCCTGTATGTATGTAGACTCAATTTTCATTCGAGATTTTTAATTTTTGATTGTTCTTTGTATTATTTTGTATCCTGTTGTTAATTTGATTCAAATTCGATGTTTTGACCTGAAAAGCTTTAGAGATTTTGAGTAACTCTTCAGATATTCAAGAAAATTATTTTTATGAAAAATAAATGCATTCAAAAAATTTTTTTTCCTCTTTTGCAGCATTAATTGAATTAAAAAATCGTCCAGTATTTTCATAGATTGAAAATTTTTTTGGATCCCTCTGAAAATATTGAAAGAATAATTACTCTTTTCTCTTTAGAAGTTTTCCAGAAAACATTAGCTTTACATATTTTGAGAGCAAGAAAATATTAATAAAGCTTGCGTTTCAGGATTTTCTCATTTCAATCGAAAAGACATATGATTTGAGGATCTAGATAAAATTTATATCTATATAAGCAATAGAAAGTTATCCTCTCCAACAATGATTTTCCGTAATGAAAATTTACTATTCGAGGTTCTTATTTTTCAAACTAAAAATTACTTTACAGTAAATGTGAATGAATTATATTAGAGTAGTAATGGAGTTTTTTTTAATCTCATTACTGAGTATAGATTGAAAGGGCTTTATAGGCATTTAAGAAAAAGATTGTTATTAATGGAAAATTGTTAAGTAGGAAACGTACAATAAAAAGAATTATATAAAAAAGTTATAATATTCTAGTTCAATTTTGTTATTCATGTTAAAGAATAGAAAATTCATGGGAAGTCAAATTGCATGACCAGCTATTTACACTATTCCATATTATGGGAACACAAAAGGCTGTGTAATACACAACACATTATATTCGTCATAAAACTTCGCAGTTTACATTCAAATGAAATGTTTTTCGTTTAAGTATGCTTTTACATAAACTATCAAAAATGAGTTATTAGATTTAGAAGAAACTTTGGCATATAATCAGCCTAAATTTTTGTTCTTTTAGTGGTTTTCTATGATGATTGAAAAACAAATTCAAATATATTAAACTTTCAAAGCCTAAAGCCTTTCATCGTATGGAAAGAAAACTGTGTTTCATTAATTAGTGACAAGAACACCAAAGGACTTATACAGAAAAATTTCTCTTTCTCAATAAACCCTTCAAAGAAAAAAAAACCTCGACAAAGAAAAATAATTTCCCCAAGCGACTCCTTCGGTAATATTAATAACAACATTTCGAACGCAACATCCACATCACGATGAAGCCATACACAAAACGAACTACGAGCTCTCAGTTTCTTAATGACTGTGATAATCCTCGCTCCGGATAATAAATCTATTCGCGCCGTCTTGAAATCAGCCCAACAGAAACTGTGTCGTCACTCTGGACCGGGAGCTCCTCCAAACCGTGTAACCAGGCAACGATTTTTATCTCGTCGCGGATACGTGCGTGTTCTGAGGCCATCTAATTTCAGCGACATTACTCCCGGTCCCCGATCCTTGGTCCCTCTTTTTTTCCAGGCCCTAATACGTTTTATCGCAAATTAAGATGTTGTCAAACTACAGCGCGCGCTCTTTTTCCCCGAAGGCTCGATATCGCTCGCGCTTGTCTCCAAGTAAATAAGTATAAATGGACCCCTTGGCAAAACAAAAAAAAAGGCAGCAATCAACGCTCGCAATTGAAGAAACGCGAACAGATTTATAACCCGCCGCGTAATTCGTGTCCACGTCAAAATCGGCGTTAATTAATTTGACGTAAATATCAAACAGTAATTATTTTCACCGGCTTATCCGGCGTCACGCACAGTCGCGGATCGCGAAATGCTCATCTTCTTAATTGCCCTATCGTTTCATGACGCATGTCAGGCTTTTTTTTGGACCGGTCTTGATAGCCGTGGAATGCTGGATGGGTAAATCTGCTTGTCCGCTTTCGGAAACGTCACGCGACGCTCATGAGCGAGATTGAGTCTTGAATTTTATTCCGAATGCGTTCCCACGTGGGATTCCCGTGGAAGAGTTCAGAATACTAGTCATATATCCAAACACCGAAAAACTCGATTCATGAATTAACGTTGCTCGTGACAAATTCCTCCGCCATATTCAAGGTCCAAACACCGGCGGCGACCCGAAACTTCCTCGTAATTCGAGTTTAACAGGACGGCAAAAATTTTGTCCCTTTTCGGGAAATCTCGCCCCCTCGGGACCCTGAGTCAATAGATGACCGGTGCTGGTGTAGGTCGAATGAATATGTATGAGCTATCACCCACTATCTGCGGCTGATAGTGGCTTCGCTATACGTCTCTCGGGTTCCTCTTTCTCCGTTCATCCCAACTCGCAGCGCCCGAGCCCCGAACGAAACTCCACTCCTACGTCGCAAGAACTCTGGCCCTCCCCCTTCCCAACCCCCGGCAACCCCGATGGAAACTCAAGCCTCACCCATCATACACACTACCCCGTGCTCGACGTCTCGTGCACGGTTCCGCTTCGGCGCGAGTGGAGCGTCTGCCGTTATCTTAGGAGAGAAAGTTACCTCGTAATTCCTTCGCGAACAGATGCCGATGCCTTGCTAAGACTGCGGTTTCTACGGTTACGACGCCGGGGACGGCGGCGTGGATTCCGATTAACCGCGCCTGCCTGGGCCGCGCATAAATTCACTCGTTACCATGTAGTAAGGAGTCAAGGGCTGCCAAGAATGTGTCTCGCAGATACGTCTTGGGCGATGTTCCTACGAGTGAGCACGGGGTGGTGACATTTTCACTCGTGGCAATAAACGCGATACACGCCGGTTGGGTGCGGGGGACAATGGAGGATACAGGTATGGGTTTGAGCGAAGATGCTCACAAATTGGGATATTGGTAGTTTTGCAGTTTATAGTTTTCCGGATTATATTTGTAGAATTTGGCATTATGGAATTGTGTTCGATAAAATAGTTGTGTTCTGGAATTCATAAATCTAGTAGATCTTCAATCTTCTTATGCTTCATAAGCTGAATGTTCAATTTTGTTATTTCGCCTTTTTTGCCTTCATTGAGTCCTCATCAAGATCTTTGCGAAACATGGAAAATTCAACTAACCAATTTTACAAAAAGAATTCTCACTAATACTGAAATCAATTTACATAATAAATACAATTTTTTATCTTTTAACAGTGATTCAAAGATAGTGCAGAGTCACGATAACCATTCTCAGTACATAACATAATTAATTATTATCAATTTTTAATAAAAACCAAGATCGTCCTCATGTAAACTCTCCACTGGTGATAAGGCCAGGGCCGCAGAGAGAGAGGGGGGGGGGGTGACGGGGTATTTCCCCCCGGGGCCGATAATTTTTCAGGGGCCCGGATATTTCGAAGTCAAAAATTCGGTAAAACAAAAAAAGGTCACAATTTTTTTGGCAAGAGGCCCGTAAGATTTCTCCCCCTGGGACCCGGAAATCTTCTCCACGGCCCTGGATAAGGCACAATGTAAGTACAATCCGGCAAGCATAGTAATATGCATCATCAACGACTGGCACAACTTACATAAAATTTCGAAAGAAAAACCTCACTATCGAAACATATCGAAAATCGATAAAAAATTACTTTTCTTAAATAATACAGAAACACATAAAAATGTCTATAGGTTTTTTTGAATTATTTTGTAAAAAAAAATTATTACCTAGTTTATTGGATTATGAGTAAGAATTTTTTTTATACTATCAGTTTGAAGAGTTTTTGTTTCTTTATGTATTTTATATATTTTGTTAGATTTATTGCTCTTCACTTCAGAATTAATAATTCTGCATATTATATTCCGGTATTATGAAAAGTAGTCTTTAAATTTTATTTCATGCTTCATAGATTTTGAAAATTCTTTATTCTAGTATTAAAACCTGGAAGATCATTTTTTGAAAGAACATTATTTGAGGTAGAAGAATTTTGAAACCCCGCATAGTAGAATTATCGATTTCAGAATATTTGATTTCAAAATAAATAACTCTGGAATAATCAACTCTGTAGTTTACAAATTTAGAGTTACCTTAACTCAGGCGTTGTAAATCCATATACTTTTTGAACTTTGAATTTGTTTTACATAAATTATAGATTCCATTGATTTATAGTCCCCAACTTATAGTTCCAAAGTATTTATTGAAGAATTTGTATATCCAGTTGTCTAAAGTTGAGGAGGCTTTTATACATATCGCTTATTTCCTAATTTAAAAAAATTCACTTCCAAGAGTGTATTCAAGGAATTTTAAATTTGTGTATCAATATATTGAATTACAGAATATAGATTGATTTCAATTATAACGTGATAATCTTTATAATTGTAAGTTGTCTTAATCTTGGTATCAGAATGATAAACTCTGCATTGCAAGATTTGAACTTCAAGAATTTTGGGTTTAAGAATTTAGAAATCCAGCGAAAAATATATGAGTAATAAAAAGTAAAATCTAACGTAATTTTTTTTTTTGATTCGAACAATTGAATATTTATTAATTTAAAATCACTTAGTTTCATACTTTCGAAATTAATATTCCAGCCATTCCATTCTTGTAAAATGTGGAGCTACTCGATGGAATGAAAATGCAAGTATTACATTTTACATTCTCTGACTGTAGACTATGATATTCAGCATATTTTAATTATTTTTTCTTCTTTGAAGACTTGAAAAGTCTAAACCTGCTGTCTTCAAATTTTGTAGATCTAAATATCATCTTATCATTTGAAGTAATAAAATTACTGAAATAAAAGTGAAAAAAAGCTAGAATTTGCTATTTCACGACTTAAACATCGCAACATACATAATTATTTTTATATATCTAGTTTTACAAAAAATTTTCGTAGAATCTGGAACTGATATTTTCGAGAATCAAGAGTTTAGGAAATAAATTCTCATTTTATCGCTTATCAAAGTTATACTATCAAAAGCAGAATGCTTAGGCTGTATATTTTACAAAATATGTTATAAATTTAAAGGCTCCAGATTTCAAAATTTATTTCAAAACAGGTTATAAGTCTCAAAAAAATTTAAATCGTTAAATATACAATGTCAGAATTCTATACTGCAAAATTCATACCACTGGAATTCTCTAGGGGAGACCGGGGATAGTTGGCTGAGTTTTGATTTCGGAATTTCTTTACTCTTTTTGGTTAGACTTTTGAAAAATGATTTTCGTTATCATAAAGATACAACTCTCGAGCACATATGTGAGTTTTTTCATCCATGAAAAAGAAATCACGGAAAAAGTTATTAACAATAAAATGCGACGGGAAAAATCGGCCAACCAATCCCAGGGCTAGGGTAGATTGGCCGAGTCTGGTAAAATAAGTGAAATACATGAAATGCATCAATCGAAAATGTTTTTTAGTGAAAAAAAGATAGTGTACAAAATTTTATAATATACAGGTACGTAAGAAAACCCACTTTTTACTTTTTAGGCCTTATAACATTTTTCTACTTACAATTAGTTTAAGCAGCTTTAGTAAACTTTTTCACGACTTTTTCATATTTTTAATGTATATTTTTCCTTATAATCATCACTATTCGCGTAATATCCGACTTTTCTCAAAAACAGTGTAGCATTTCACGAACATCGAAGTGCAAATTGCTCAACGCCAAATTTACAACTCGGCCAACCAGCCCCACACAACAATCGGCCAACCTACCCCAATGGATGTTTCTGAGAACAATCACGATTTACAAAGACGAAAGTGAGGTTACCCTAGAAATCGTTATATCATTTTATGAGGTTTTCGATACTTTTTCCAGTGGTACCACGTTTTTGGAAATCGGATGTAAATTAATCCGTGTGACAATAACGGCAACACAAAAACAGCTGAAATTACGTCTGTACATAGGCGACCTAATACCCCACCAAAATTACTATAGATTTCGTCACTGTACCAAAAAGAGTTTTTACAAAAGACACTCGGCCAACCTGCCCCTTCGGCCAACCAGCCCCGGCCTACCCTACTCTGAAATCCTCAATTTCGCATTAACTTACATAAAGACAATGAGACAATGATTTCAAATTCAATAAATTCAAATTTTACAAGTTAAATTTCGAAATTTTAAAATATCGGATATAAAACTACGAAAGTGAAATTTGTAAAATTTAAAATTTTTAAACTCGGATTTTCAAAAGAGTATAATAAGCAGTTATGATTCATATAACTGTACATTCAAAAACTTCCAAAGTCTCAAAACTTAAAGTAAAAAAAATTCAAAATATATATATTTTTCATTGAAATAGGCATTTTTCTGTTAGTAAGATTGTAAAATTTACTAATAAATATACATTACATGATGGAAATGAGCATAATGTAAGAAACGTTTTTCAATTGCATATAATTATTGAATTTTTTCAGTTTGTGGTAGCTGAAAGAAAGGTTAAGGGGAAAGGGCATCGCCCTCAGTACCCCCCCCCCCCACCCTGTATACGCTCTTGGCGAGAAATGGGAGTTTCCTTCAGTTATTCGTCAGTATGATCGTTTGTGGATAGATTCGCTTGTTTTTCATAATTTTTAGCTACAACCCTGACGTAAAAAAATTACTATTTCAATTATAAATATTTGATTCTCATTCATTGATCATGTAATTCTTTTCCGGATGTTCCTCGATCTATAAATCGTCATATAAAACGCCACGACTAAGTATGCAAGGACTTTACAAATGAAGTCATTCCCCGGCATTCCATCGGGGACTGGCGAAGATTCCGGAACGACATCTCGCTGCGGCTGTTAATTATATAGCGGATTTTTCGAACCCCTTTCGCCAGGGCAGAAAGAGAGCCTCGGATGGGGCCGAAGGGGTTAGCGATGAAGTTCAACTTGGTAATGAAGCGCCCCTGGCTAAACGAGTCGTCGCCTCTGCTTTGGATATATTTTATTGCGCGGCCGGCCTGGTTTATTATCGTCTCGCCCCTTTTCGAGAACAAAACCACCCCCGTCCAAGCTTACTTGGAGCAACCCTTGCTCGCGCCCGTGACGCCGGAAGATTCTGACCCTTGAAAAACAGTGACACTCAACGAGCTGTGGCTCCGGTGGCCCGTTTTACGAACAAACCAACCCTTTTTCGGTATTTGTTTTATTTTTCACTTGGTGCTTCTTTGGGATGATGGATAGGACTTTCTGGATACATTCATGTGGTAATAAGTGTCTGTTTTCAAACTTCTTTTTCGGGACGAATAGGGAATTTACTCGAAATCAAGTTTCTAAATAGGGTTTTAATGATTTTTTACAAGATGTACGTAGTTTAAGGAGGAGAAAATTGATCATTATTAAATTAGTTACCCTGTTTGACCACATACTTTCATTTTGGAAAGAATATGGCTATGGCATGTAATAATAGGTCGTTCAAAGTGTATGAATTTTAAATTCTTTCATCAACATATATTTAGAGTTATGATAAGTGTCAAATGAGTGGGCTTGAGAACAATAATCTTTTAATGGGATTGCTGAAAAGTGAAGTACACCCTAATCGACAATCATATTTCATTCTGTCTTTTAGGCTTGGTCCATGATTAATGACCTTCCTTATGCACGTATCTTCCATTGGCAGATCAACCCTTTCGTCGATGGTTTTTTGCCCCTTTTCACGTGATTCATATAAGAGGGTGTTTATCGTTAGTAAAAGAGCAATGATAATTAGTCATTTCAATTACATCTTAAAACCTCATCGAAGTTTTTCACTTTTTGGGTATTGATTGTGGATACAAAAAATATTGCATATTTTCGAAAATTAATGTTAAATTATATTATCATTCGAGAACCATACGTGTTTCTTACACAATCAAAAAAGTTTACGGTGAAATTGATTCTAAAATAATATTCCACTTTTCCGTATATAAATCTCGATAATAATCTTTTGTCGAAATTTTTTCTTCCTCAAAACAGAACCCCAACCATGAATTACGAACTCGTAATTAATTTCATACTCCATAAAACAAACGCCCTGATAAGAGTTCCGAAGACAACGAGAGCGAGCGGTTGTTATAAAGATTTAAGCTCAGCCGGGCGAGGAAAGCGCGAAAACTGCGCCGGGGCAAAAACTTACAGGACACGATGGGAAAATATAATGGCCCCCTGAAACAAGGAACAACGCGCGACTTTACAGTCTTCTAGAACTCTCATAAACCTTGAGCACGTCAAACTTTTCAATTTCACGTTTCGCCTTCGCCGTCTCACTTGCGTTTTTGTCTTTTAAAGACCTGAAACTTGAGCGTCCCGCAAGATGGAATACGGAAAAAAAACCACCAGGGTGGAAAAGCGCTTTTGAGTTATGACTCTTCTATGCTTTTCCCGCGAAAATCTTCAGAATCCCGGCGATAAAAAGAAGATGCGACAATATTTTTGTGTTTTTTGATAAAAAAATGGATTTATGTAGCGATAAAAATCTTTAAATGTTCTGAAATACAAAAACCAAAGTACGAGAAAGGTACTGAAATATTTTCATACCGAAAAAAAAATCCACACAGTGAGTTTTTTTCACGATACCAATTTTATCGCAGCAAGCAAGGATCAGAGTGAACAGACAATCATCTCTGTACGAAATACGATTACGGTTTATGCGCAATCGGATACTCATCCGTTCACACGTTGCCTGTTGTAAAGCATCATTTCCGCGCCTTTGCCCTGACGCGATCAGCGTCTTTGTCTCGGCGGAGCTAGCACAGTCCTGTCTAGATAAGATCTTAATAGAGATCATCTATCCCGTGAGCATATAATTTGGTTTTCGATGCGGGGACAGCTGCTGCCCAAATGAACGAAATGACGATCTTGTCGGACATGCTTTGATCGTGGATACATCCTGTCAAATCACAGGGGTGTGACGTTATATGTGATAGAGCGATCAGGGCATTATCATTTTCGCACCAAACAAAGATAAAAAGCCACTGCGTCGAAGGGTTGAAAATGTTCTCAGGTGGATTTCCTATGAATAATTTAAATTTTCTCTAATTGCTCCATTTTTTGGCCCCTTCCCCCTCACTCCGCTGATCAACGATAACGCCAAACGTGACGTAACCCCGTCCAAAAGGAGGGTACGAAGGTGTCGGTCCGATCTATATCTTCCGCCATCGGCGCCCCGTTCTCAGGAGCGTGAAATAAAATTTGACAGATCAGAAGCACGATGTCCCTTGCCTCTTTATCAGCCTCTTCTGCCCAACTCGAAAAAAAAAAAACCGAAAATCGCGCAGACGCCTTCTGACACCTTCAAAGACACCCCCTCCTACCCCAACCTCATTTCACCCCCGGCACACGTACGAGAAAAGCGCCAAGTCCGTGTGTGTCTACGCACCCTCTTTTATACGATTCTCTTTTATCTGTTGCCACCCCCATAGCTGGTTCCCCCGAGGGCACGACTCCAGGCAACCTTAGTTCCAACCCGACACCTTTTTACAAATACATCACACGCTTTCCTGGACCCGTTGGCCCCGCAGTAACGGGCTATTTTCAGCGTACAGTGGGTGTCGCATTTGCCTAAGCACATCAAATGCTCGGGGACACTTGGCACTCGGATCACCAGGCGTACCCGAGGCTCCAGCACCTACTTTAAGGAAGGGTCGCAAAGTGGCCCGAGGATACATACCTCCTTAGGAGTAACCGTGATCGGGGAATAGTTTCGGCGTGTTCGAGTTCCTTGCACGTCGTGATCGGGGGGGGGGGGGGGTGTAAATGGGTTAGTTGGAATTGGGATTTCGGAGGTAAGGAACATGTGGTGACGTGGAAGGTGTCATTGGTGATTTTTTGCAGAAACCAAGTGATTCGTTCACAAAATATGAATAAGTATGTATTGAGAGTTTTTCTATAATAGAAGTATATAATCGGGAAAAACAATCGACCGAGGTGAGAGGCAGAATTTGACAGACGTATAACTTGAAACAAGAAAATTTTTCTCAAAAGTTGAATAAATTAATGAAATAAATAATTAATACATAACTATATTGACTAACTGACAAGGATACTTAGCAAGATATTCAATATACTCTAAAATAGACATAAATAGAATATTCTAAATTTGTTACACAAATATAAAAAACGAAGTATAGAAAATACTACAAAAATATGAACTAAGAAGTTCATGGAGCCCTAATGTGTAACATTATATAAAGAATTGACAAATATGTTCGTCTATATTTTTAATATCAATCGTTTGTTCTGCTTTCCTGAAGAGGGAAAAGTAAATGCTGAAAGCTCAAAAAAATATTGTCTTATGACTGAGATAAGGACTATCTTTAAAATGGTAGTTAAGAACAAAAGATTTTCAATAACGATAAAACTATTAATTTAGATCACTTAGCAGAACAGTAAGCGTATTTAAATAAAAGTAAAGTTACGAAATTGTTTTTAATCTACTTTTTATCAGTTTTGAGAATCAACTTTTAGAAATATCTACTAAAACTGGGACAATCAATTTGGGACTTTACATGTTTTTTAGTTTTTTATGAATTCATAGTGATTTTACAAAGCTCTTATTGTTTCAAAGGGATGAAATTTTGTATGTTGTATGGTTCAGTACAATATGTCACGACAGCAAACTTTATTTGAACGAACGTGGATGTTGTTGAAAGTTAAAGGCAAATCTGTGAAATGGTTTACTGTCGAGTGACGTGTCGAATTTAATTGTACGACAAAATTAAAAAATTTTTTTTGACAAAGCTATTGAAAATCGATAGTATAACACCTCCTCAATACGTTTGTATAATAATTCTGCAATATTTTTATTTTGTTTTGGAAAATAACAATAACATTATTAGTAGTGCAACTAAAAAGATTTACGAGAAAGTACGAAATATATATATTTATTCAACTCCCGCAAAGAATATGTAATTTCGAACCCCTGCTGAGAGTGAATTACCTGACTGTTGACGTGAAAGTTCTTCTCCCACGCTGTGATCAGCTGATACAAAATGGCGGCCCTGCGTATCGATGTGGGTAAAGCGGGTATAGTTGAATCTTCCTTCGTCACATTCAATGAATCTCATATTGCCGCCGCGGAGAATTTGAAATCCACGTACGTAACATGTCAATTTCATATTTCCCGCGGCGACCATATTGGATTTTTCGATTGTGACGGCGGAGCTACAATCGATGTTGATCGAATCCGCTTGATTGCGCGCCATAACCTCAAAGTAAACGCGACGTAAACAACCGGAAGTCAACAACGTAAACAAGTCAAAAAGTGAAAAACAACACGAAAAAAACGCATGATATGGGTTGTGAGGAAAGTGAGGGTGAATATTTACCTACATAAAA
>JAPYZL010051451.1:0-11686 GCA_030522825.1 Platygaster orseoliae | reverse complement strand
AAAGTTTCAAGTATGTACCATATCTTAAACTAACCCAAGTACATCATACAAGTCGTACTTAGATTTTCAGTCTTTTGGGCGTTAATGGGTTAAGAAAATATAAAATAAATGACAAACATGAAAACTTCTAGGAAAGTTTAACTTATACAAAATCCTCATACGAAATTCAGCGTGTGTAAAAAAAGTGTTTTAATAATTGAAAGATTGCTGTTTCGCTTGGATCTGAGCGTCGATTTATTTATTTAGTGCTTTTTTGTTTTGTTGCGATGCGCGTCGCTGAGTATTACGTTAACATCCGACACCGAAAACGCCCCGGGTGCGATAGCGGTGGGTACTGTTAAAATACCCGACAATCTCGTTAGCCGAATTTAACGATCTTTCTTGAGTGACACTGGGTCTTGCGCAATCTCAGAAAAAGCCCCGAACGACTTTTTTATTTGAAGTGCAAATAGTGCCATTAAACATTGCCTAATCCATGTGGAATATTCTAACGATGTATGTATTAGGGTTTTCCAGGAAGTTTTGATTTTTTTTCTATTAGGTTGAAACTTCACCAAATTCAAAAAATTATTGTTTAAATTACCATACTTTATGTTTTTAATAATAAACTAGAAAAAAAAAAGTTAAAATCATATCTTTAAGAATCAATGATTCGACCAACCAATGAAAACCAAAACTCTCTAAAGATTTTTACAACGAAAAAAAAGAAGAAGAAGAAGAATCTGAGCCAAAAATATACCGTTACGTTATTATTGACCCAATTGACACTTATTTTCGGAGCCCCAGTTTTATTGTAGAAAAAATCCGTGGATTGCGTAAATAGAGGAATTTCTCGTGCGGAATATTAATACCCGCAGTTTATATCTTTTACACTTGTATGATGTACGCTTTCTCTTTCGAGCAAAAACAATTCGGTTATAAATTTATAAACACGATTTCAAGAGGCCCGAGGCCGTTTGTACCACTCGCGATTTTCGGCGACGTCCCGAGAAAGACGGTGGAAAAAAATGAGGGAGAAAGAGAGAGGAAAAGGAGGAGAGGAGGCGGTTTCTTCGTTTGGCCCCTTCCCTATATACTTGATCCAGCGAACTCGAGTGCCAAAAAACTTACCACTCTCACGATCTGTAATTGAAATATTACTTGTTTACCAAACCTGTCAATCATTTTGCCTGATTACGAATGCGCTCTGCATCCGTATGCTACCTTCGTTGGAAAAATAATTTTAGCGCGGCTTCGCTGGCGTTTTTGTCGGGCTTATAGACATTTCGCATATTTCGGGGCATCGAGTTGTCCTTCTTGTGTCGGAATCGAGAGTGGGGAAAATTGGCTGGAAAATTATCCATGTACCTCGGGCATGATACAAAAAAATTAGAAAGCATCATATCGATGTTGTGTGACTTCGAGATTCTTCTTACAAAACACTTCAGAACAGTTATAATTTATTATTCAAAGATAACTATTGCAATGTCAACAAATAGATGATCAATTAAAAAGGTTATGACCTTGAATAATAAAACTTTTTGTTAACTTCTATGTACGTGACTATTTCATCACATGGAATCATAGGCTGAAGTTATAATCTGAGTGTAAAACTCGCGTCATTTGGCAGTACTCCACAAATTTTCGCATGAGTCATGTCAAACAGGTCGACTGATGACAGCTGGTCGTGGACCGCTGACTGTCTTGACTGCCTGAATATTCGCAAATTTATATTAGAACATACGAGGGCATGATTTAATTAATTTCATCGAAGTGCGAATTGCGCTCTCTGTCGTATAGTCTAAGCTGCGGGAAATGGTCTTTGCAATTGTAGCTGATTGGCAAAGAAATCATTAAGATGTTTAAGGTAGTGAAATTTAGCAACGTATTCTGTATCTTTTCTGTCATGTGAAAAGTTTATTCAATTTATTTTTTTCAAAAATAGGAAAATCCCTTGAATATGTATAAAAAACTTCCACGAATTTTTAGATAGTTTGTTAGGTAGTCCAAAAAACAATCATTAGAGTTATTCAGTGTTTGATAACCAGCGATTTGGGTACTTGGAATATTACAAAAGTATTTTCACATAAACAAAGAATTGCTTATATTATCTAGCGTTTATAATCTTTTTCATCAAAAGTATTAAAATAATTTCAAGGCAATGAAATCACAGGTAAAACAGTTAAAAAAAGAGATTCTTGAATTTTTATGAATGAAGCTGGTTATTTGAATGTTTGAACATATTTCTCATTCTTGTGAGAACAGACGACTCAGTATTGTAATATGTAATAGTTTCAAATAGAATATGTAATATACAACAATTACACAAAATGTAGGTCAAGTGAAGACAGTCGTATTGTTCACATACCATTCTATCAGACAGCGATAATGGCATGGAAATCACGAAAAGATTAAACACAATCATAATTAAAAAATTAAGAAATCTATAATTGCATACAGCTTTCAAGATATGTCGATTTACGTAGTTTCAAGAACTAAGTTATGAAAGGTCGAATTTGAAAAACCAATTTATTTCGAATTTGGTAACTTGAAAACTCTGCTCAAGTTAATAAGTAGATTCCAGCATTTTATAAACATTTTTCCAATGGTTATGTATATTTTATGAAAAAAAGAACAAAAATTCAAGTAATCTATTTTTTAAAGTTTTTTTTTTTCATTTACTGATTTCATGAACGGTTTCTCAAGGGGATCGACCTGTGTAAAAGTTACAGTCATTTATAGAGATGAAATTATTAACTTTTATGAAATTTACTACCATTTATTCAATTTTCGGAATTTCGTCAAAATCCTACGTCAGTACCTCAACACACACTTTTTTTTTGTGTTTTAGATAATTGGTTTTATCAGAATCTTGCCCACAATTTCGGTTTTCCATTTTGAGGATGTCACTTTCAATGCCCTCAATAAATACAAGCCTTTGGATTACACTTTTGGAAAAATGTACTGTTATAATAAAAGCACAAACTCTTGAAATAGCGTTCAACTTATTTTATTTTTCGAATTAGTTTTCCTAACGAAAATACACTAAAAAGCGTTCGAAATTGAAAAAAGTTATAGTTGAAAAAGGGGTAGTAACCATATTTGAAGAATATTATCGTTGAAAAAGAAAAATGAAGGATACTCTGAAAATATATTCAACTGAAATAAGGAAATATAAATAACCTGAGAATTAAAAAAAAACATTTTCTAGAAAAAAATACTTCAATAAAAAAATTTCTTATAAAACAAATTTCGTTAAAAATTTTCTACAGAAAAAAATTTTGACACGACAACTTTTAATGAAAATTTCTACAGGAATACAATTTCATAAGAAAATTTTTTCTCAAAAGAATATAATAAGGTCGATCTTATAAAAATTTTCATAAGGTTTTTATAAGAATCTAAATCACCATGGTAATCAGATTTTCTCGTCTGTTTCTTGAAACTCAAAATCTAACAATTGCTTTTGACAATTTAGACTTGTATGTATTATTTAAAAATAATAAAAGGAACTCATATTAAAATTTTTTATGATGAATGAGTTAGAACAAAACAACGAGAAAAATAAACGAGTAATAGAAAAGTACAAAAAAATTCGAAAACTATATGAATCTACAAAAAATTCCGATTCCCGTCCATTTTCCTGAATGCAGTTTCCCGACAGTCAATTTTCCCGATGACCTTTTTCCCGACAAAAACTTTTCCCGACAACACTTTTCCCGACAGCACTTCTCCCGACAGACTATGTTCACGACAAAAATCCTATGATTGAATTAAGTCATATTTTTCCTGACAGACTGTTTCCAAAAATAAAAAAAATGTTCTCTTTTTAATTAAAGAAGACATGTTTTTAGAATAAATTTTATTATTTTGACTATTTGACCGTAAATTAACATTCTTTCATCATTATTTATTTTAGAAAATTGAAAATTAGAAAAAAATTTCATTGAGAAAAAAACTATAAATTATAATTTATTATAACATATAAGATTATAAATTAGAAAATTTAAAATTAGAAAAAAATTCCATTGAGAAATCCAGTACTGGTATATTCATATAAAAGAATAGAAAAGCAGTGTCGGGAAAAATGTTGTCGGGTAAATTGTTTGTCGGGAAAAGTGTGTCAGGAGAAGTGCTGTCGGGAAAAGTGTTTGTCGAGAAAAAGGTCGTCGGGAAAATTGTCTGTCGGGAAAGTGACCGGGTAACAAAAATTCCACTCAACTGCATGAAAATATAATTAACATTTATTATAGCACAAAATGTATAACAAACACCTATGTTCACAAAAACAACTATAATGAATTTCTCGATAAAAATGAAAAAAATGAAGAAGACGGAAAAAAACTTCCATTCTAGCAGTGACAAGTATACTAATGACATTACATCAACCGTATTTCAAACTTAAAAAGAAAACTGCATAAAACCAGACACGCAAAAGTTATTTCATTACAATGAAAAAATGTCAATTTTACGACCCTATAGACTTACTAGTCCTGGGTCCGAATTTCCATCTCGACGGCCCTGCCTCTCGAAACGAGAAAAAGAAAACGCGTGAAAACTCTGACCGAATACGCATATGTGCCAGGCAAAAGAGCACCCCCTTTGAATTCGTTTGGCCGGCTGCTGGTTAGGCTAACTTGGGCGTGCTATTTGCGTCTTGACTTCTTACATCTCACTTTTCCCCCCTCGCTCTTTCGCCCTCTTCTGGCTGTTCCTTTCATTTCTCCGCTCCGTCGCAGCCCTCAAGGAACCCCGATTGGCAACCTAAATTTCGACGCTTTTGCATACCGAGGAGCGGTTGGGTTAGGTCAAGTTGGAGCGATAAAGGCCCACGGCGCGATTGAGCGACACCTGATCGAATATCTTAATTCGCACCTCGTAAATAACATGGCTTTTTTATTACGGGACTATCAATAATTTACGCGATTTTCCGCCACTCACCTCGGGCGCGCGCCGAGCATTATAATTTACCGTAACTCGTTTCCACGTCCTTCCCCTTTTTTTCTCCAGCCCACGTCGCGTTTAGCATAATAAAATCGGCTTGCAAATTACTCCGATTAGCCAACCGGATACTGTGCACCCATAGCTGCTTTTTCCGCGATTTGTGTTGTTGGTGACAATTTTCCGGGATAGAGGAAGATATTGAAAATTCTTTAAACGGTTTTCTCAAGTGTACATTCGAGACAGTCAAAGCGTCGAGCAACCCCAAACGTTTTTCCGACATCCCGGAAAATTCGGCAGACCCTAATGAAACCTTTTCGATCGCTCGCCCTTCATTGAGATGGCGGCGATCAGAAAACCGTGACCGATTTCGCGGGGAATGTTTCGTGACAGCCGAAATAAACGAGTTCCATCGCTGCCTGACAAACTCGCGGCATCGGCGCGGAATGTCGAGTACGGCGGCTCAACGAGAAAGTGACAATGAATGATTCACTACACGTACCAGCGGGCAGCGATGCACCGACCATTACTTTCCGCGCGCTCATAATTCACCTCCTTCGCGGCAATCAAGAAGAAACAGCTTTCGACTCTTACCTGAAACACAAAGAGAGAAAAAAATAATTAATTTTTCGGTCGTCCCGGGCGCGCGTTGTTTACGCGCGATAAAAGCGCGACGAGCAGCGCCGTCATAAGCTTGCGCAAGCGTCGTTATTAATCTTGGGGAATCGTGCGCGAAATCCGCATGGGGAACGTATACTTCGCGCCCGAAACGCGCCGAGCGAACTTGGTCAGAAACAAGCCCATGTGAATAGGCTCTATTTTGGTACCAAGCTTTTCCGGTTAGCAATGAATGGCCGACGAGTTTACGAAACTCGAGATCGAGTGGAAAAACGTAACATGAAACGATAGAGCTGAATTTTTATTACACTTACACTGAGAAAAACGTTTATTCCTATATCAAATAAGATTCGTTTATAGTTGACAAATCTCATATTTGGATACAAGCAAATAAATATCTTTAAAGAAATATCGAATTATCTATTAATCTGTCTTTGGTCAAGAATGTGATTTGGTTACTATTAATAACAAATCTGTATTTGAGCCAAAGGCATTCATTTTAATTCCAAGCAAATTAATGTTACATAGAAATTAACGCATGTAAATATTTAACGAATCTGATTTTTATAGAAATTATCCTATGTTATCCGTAATTAAATTGTTCTCAAATGTTTGACAATTTCAAAAGAAGTAATGGTTATTTTCAATCGACCGAAAAATTTGCATTGCATGTGCAATTACACGCGATTGCCATTTTTTAAGCGACTTGAGTGTATTTTTCGTTAAATAATGATTTTTTGGCGTATTATCAAAATTTTTTAAATTTTTTATCATTACAGGAATCATCGTGTCACTTAATAAGCCTGAATAAAAAAATTAAATTCTTGTCAATAATTATTATTCAATAAAACCATCAATAATATTTTTATCCATATTACTTATCTTTTATTTTGTTCAGATATATTTTTGAAATGACAGTCAAAATAACATTTTGGAAAGAAAAAGTAAATATTTGTAAACCACTCATCTCTATATAGGATCACCTTAGCATCAGCGAAAGTCGTATTTCTCATAAAATTTTCACAAAGTATATCTTTTGCTATAATTTTTTAATACTTAGAATTGACGAAAATATGAGTGCTTGAAATTCTCGCGATTTCGTGCTCAATTTTCTCCCAATAAAATCTAAGTTTTGAAAGTTCCAAAAGTAAAATAATTTTAACTTTCAATTGAAAATCAGAAATGAATTATTTCCGAAGAAATTTACCAGACTCTAAATTTTTTCAAATTTCTTACTACTTTTCATTGCTATTCACAAGATTTTCATCTGACTCGCTCAAGTAGTGTATTTCCACAACAGTAAGTAGGTATATCCTTTCGAAAAAACCTAATTGTTTTTTATTGGAATAATCATTTACATTTTTTTATGCCAGTTAATACAAGAAGTACTGAAAAAAGGGTTTTTCTCGAAAATCTCAGAAATGCATCTTTGAAAAAAACAAAAAAAAAACACTATACTAGTATGGATTTTTTGTCATAATTTTAAATTAGTTCAAAGTTGCTGAGCTAGTATGCTACTTTTTCCACAAGTTTTTTTCTAAGTGTATTTTTTGAAGATGTTGTTTGAAATCAAGGATCTGGATTTTTCTGTAATTTAAATGTAACTGAACTTGTACTCTAGTGATTTTCATTTGAAAAAAAAAAAAACGAAATTCTTTATATTATAATAATTAGAAATTCCTTATGACAATTCCAATTCTGATTAAGTCGATCTTATAAAAGCCTTACAAAAAAAAATTTTCCAATAAAGCAACTTTTTGAAAACCAATGAGACATTTATAGAAATTTCAAATTTTTTATAACGAAATATTTGAGCCCAGTAAATTTTCTTACTAACTATAAAATTTTTCTAAGAAATATAATTTTTATATGGAATTACTTTTTAGAAATAATTAATTTTTATTCGTAATTCTCGTGCACCGTGCATTTTCTCAAATGCAAATTGTTGTGAAAATATGAGAAATAACCATAATAAAAGAATATTGAAATTGAAAAAGAAAAATAAAGAAAACTCTAAAAATATAATCATCAACTGAAATAAAGACATATAAATAACCTGAGATATTTAGCAAGAAATTTTTCAATGAAAAAGTTTCTAAAAACACAATTTTGTTAACATTTTTTTGCAAAAGAATATTTCAAAATAACAATTTTTCATATAAATTTCTACAGGAAATAAAATTGTATAGAAAATTTTTTTTTAAAAGAATATAATAAAGTCGATCTAGTAAAAATTTTTATAAGGTTTTTATAAGAATCTTTATCACCAGTTATCAAATTGTTTTGTCTATTTCTTGAAACTCGAAATCTAACAATTGCTGTTAAAAATTTTGACTATTATGTATTTTTAAAAAATCTTGGAAAGGGACTTTTATAAAAAATTTTCATAATGAATGAATGACCATAAAAGAACGAAAAAAAACTAATAATAAAAAAGCACGGCAAAATTTGAAAACTATATAAATTTGGGAGAAATTCCACTTAACTACATGAAAATATATTTAACATTTATCAGAGCACAAAATGTATAACAAACACTTATGTTCACAAAAACAACGATAATGAATTACTCGATAAAATAAATACAAAAATGAAGAAGGCGGAAAAAAACTTCCATTATAGTAGTGACAAGCATAGTAATGACATTACATCAACCGTATTTGCAACTTGGCAAGAAAATTGCCTAAGAGCAGACATGTAAAAGTTATTTCATTACAATGAAAAAATGACAATTTTACGTTAATATCAATCAACGAAAAAATAATAACAAAAGAAAATTTTCAAACTTTGTTATAAATCTAAATAATTGATTTCTGATTACAGTTACTTGATAGAAAAAACATTCACATCGAAGAAAAAAGGCGTACATGTGGTTCTGACACCATGGGGTAACAACCAATATAAAAAAGCCGATAATATCGCCATTAAACGACCGAGTAAACGGTAGGTGTTTACACAGCGTTATCGGTCGAAAAATCGTAACGCTGAACGTCTCAACTTTGTGGAATACCGCAACACGAGATCGCGATTCGATCGGCGCAGGACTCTTATCTATCTCATTCGATCGGGGTAATAAATCAGACTGCGGTAGCTGTTGATGGGAGTAATTGCTGCAATTTCGCTTCTGCGCTTCATCGACATTCGCTAAAAAAGTGTGTTTACAATAATGACTATTTTCCATATGAAGTGCAAGTGCAAGAATGATACGTTGTGCGACAATGAAAGTGAAATCTACTTTTCAATTGACAGACAAGTTCAGACAAACATATTTTATTATGCTCTAACAAATTTTGTTTTTGCCAAGAAAATTTACGTTTTTATTGGCTTAAATTTATTAGTCCAAACTATAATATTTTAGAATCACAGAAAATGTGTGTGCCTGAAGTAAAAATTTATTCAAGTACACTAAACATTCGGTTGGTCAAATACCGACCAAACGTTTGTTTGAGCCAACCAAATTGATTTTTCAGTGTAGGTAACGATAACAATCCGTTGCCGACCATTTTCCCGAAGTTCGGAAAATAATACTTTCGGGCAAATTGTCGTTCGGGGAAAAATACTTTCGGGAAATAATACGTTAGGAATAATGGCATTTCGGGAAAATGACTGTTCTGGAACTTGCATTCGGGAAAATGACTAGGAATCGTAACAATCACAGTTAAAAGTAAAACAAACCAAACCAAGAAAGAACATAACACGCAAAAAATGTTAATGAGTAAATTTTATTCAACTCCGCCGAATCTTATCAGTAATCACCGTCTTTTAATGAAAGCGGGCATCGGAATTAACGAGGATATTTACATTTTTATTTGCACGTAAACTAACAGTGTTTACAGCATGAAACAATTTATACCCCCGGCAGGACGCGGCGCGCGTGTAACGCGGGCGTGCTTTTTTTCGCAATAAAATTTACAACTTTCAGAACGCATTACGTGACGTTTTTATACTGCATTTATTATTCGATATGTGCGTTTTGCGCTCGATGCCAAGATTCTCGGTGGAAAAGAGTTACGACAAGTCGTACTAATCTTCGTCCACAAGGCTCGCGGTTCTTCGTGGAAGGTGCAAATGGCGCCTGCACCTACTCAAACTCGTTTCCAATAACCCAGCAAACGAGCATGGTTAAGACGTTAAGTCCACCCGTCGCAAAATTCTCATGTCGCGAAAAATTCCAAGATAAGCCGGGGCCATTTAACGCCAAGTCGACGAGGCAATTGATAACCGCCAAAGAAGCATAATGCACAAATTGCGGATTTTAAAGAGAAGTTGCGCGGAAAACAATTTCAGTTCTCAGAACAAAATTTATCGATCGTGAGTCATTTAATTGTTATTATCACGCGGATTTCACAAAGTATGTGATGTAATTTTGTTCACCATTTGGATAAGAACCAAAATTTTAGTGACTCAGTGGTAGGCTAGTATAAAATTTTATATTGATATATCAATGAAAACTTTTGATACGTAAGTACGAATTTTTATCCTTTACTTATTATTTTTATGAATTATATCAATCAAATGATTTTTGGAACTTGTATGTAAAATTTCACATCCTTTATACAAAATTTTTTTTTATTTAATTTTCCATCGTTCAAGGGAAAATGTTTTGTTTCCGAATGATGCACACACTTTGCAGTGAATCCAAACTTTTATATAATTCAAAATTATATATTTTTTTGTTAGTAACTGCTTGAAAGTGCAGAAAATTAAATTTATTGACCCGAATTTCCTAAATTTATTTACTACAAAAATTTTTGACTGTCGAAATTTTTTCATTCAAAACATCAGAATTACAACTCTTTTTTAAACCATAAGAATTATTGTCCATAATTTGAATCTATAACAGTATTTCATTATTATTCGCCTTTTTTTTTATTTTTTCATAAAATAAATCAAAAAAAGATTATACTTGATTTGGTTATTCAATGCAAAATGTTTACCTTTTTCAAAATTTATCATCTAAAAGATTGAAATCACAACTTCTTCTAATCTCTTAATGTAGATTATTTATTCATCGAATTCAAAATCATAACTTAAAAAAATTTTGCATTTCTTATCTTTCCTTTCAACTTTTAATTTGTAGCGAATTAAAAAAAAATTGTCATAAAAAATTTAGGAAATAATCTAAAATTCGACATGATTGACTTTCATAATTTTGCAGTGAATCCAAACTTTTACATGATTAAAAATTCTATCTTTTTTTTTTTATGATAACTGTCTGAAAGTGCAGTAAATTTAATTTATTAACCCGAATTTTCTATTTATTATTATAATTACTACAAAAATTTTTGATTGTCAAAAATTCTTCATCCATAACATCGGAATGACAAATCTTTTTAAATTCATAAGAGTTATATTTCATAATGTGAATCTATAACTGTATCTACTTATCATTCGTCTTTATTTTTATATAATAAATCGAAACATGATTATACTTAATTTGGTTTTTAAATGCAAAATGTTCACCTTTTTAAAAATTTACCATCCAAAACAATTTTTCTGATCTGTGGATTTATATTATTCATTCTCGAATTCAAAATCATGACCTTAAAAAAAAATTTTATTTTTCATCTTCCTTTTTGATTTTTATTTTGAAGTGAATTCTAAAAAAAAATTGACATAAAAAATTCAGGAAATCTGAAATTTTACATGATTGACTTTCATAATTATTCAATATTTTTACATCTTTGTGTCTAATTCACAATTAATTGATTAGACATTTTTTTTATAGCCGAATTTTTCAACTTTTGAAGCGAATATTAAAAACATGTCAAATTTTCTCCCTTCATGCGAAAAAATTTTTAATTCAGCGATTGTTAAATTTGAGAATTCACCACAGTGCGATTGTAGATTTTGAGAAATTCAGTAAATTTTCTTTTTCGGTAATTACAAATTCACGATCTGTTATACATCTAATTTTCGAGATTTGCCATCGAGAAAATTATACAACTTGAAGTACTGTATTATACATTTTTTATTGATAAGTAGAATTTTTTTCCTAAAGTGTATTTTTATCTCCAATAATCTTTTTTCAACTTACTAGAAAAAAGATTTTTTTCCCATGCATCCGTAAAAAAGGCCACTTTATTTCTATGGAATGCGGGAACAAAAGCCCCTTTTTGGGGTACTCGGGAATCAGCGGGAAATATCA
>JAPYZL010051450.1:0-11066 GCA_030522825.1 Platygaster orseoliae | reverse complement strand
ATGTACAAATTATACATCAAGATTTTTTCTGAAGACGTCTCACTTTATTAAATTATTTACAAATTATTTGATTGCATAAAGTTGCGATTTTTTATAATTAGAGAATTTTTCTACTTCATGCTTGATATTAACATATCTCTATTTCTTAAACGAGTTTACGCGTGTCTGAACTTTTGACTTTGTGATAGCTAATAACGGATTTACTTCACAAGTTTTGAGATTTCTAAATGTGAAATGAATTAACAATCAATTTTTATGATACCATCCAGACTTCATGTACAAATTTGTACGTTTGGATTCTTTCCATAGATGTCTTAGAATGTGGAAATAAGTTAGCATTTTTTAATTTTAATTCTAATCATATGGCCAAGGTCGAAAATCAAATTATTCTACGTTACAAATCTTCCAAATTTGAATTCAACTTTAAATTTTATCATTTTTATTTACTGACTTAACGAGTTTTATAATCTAAATACAAAGAGATTGAAAGAGTGAAAGACCCTTTTAAAAATTGCGAGATTTCATAAAATTTCCACTTTTGACTTTGTGATAGCTAATAACTGATACATTTCACAATTTTTGAGATTTTTCAATGTAAAATAAATTAACAATTAACTTTTTTACACTGTCTAGACTTCATGTACAAATTCATACATTTAGATTTTTTCTAAAGATGTCTCATACTGTAGTAATAAGTAAGAATTTGAATTTTTTTAATTTTGATTCTAATCATGAAGCCAAAGTCAAAAATAAAATTGTTCTACGTTAAAAATCTTCAGCCTGAATTTTACTTGAATTTTCGAGATTTTATTTTTAATTTTACGAGTTTTCTAATCTGACTTATAGGTAAACTTAATACATAGGACTTAAAAGAGTAAATGATTATTTGGAAAATTTTTAGATTGCATAATATTTTTACTTTTGATTTTGTGGTAGCCAACAATTGATTTATTTCACCATTTTTGAGATTTATAAATGAAAAATAATTTACAACCAATTTTTTTTTATATTGTCTAGACTTCATGTACAAATTTATACTTTTTAATTTTTTCTAAAGGTTTTCATAATGTAGAAAAAAGTTAGCATTTTTTAATTTTGATTCTAATCATAAAGCCAAAGTTAAAAATACAATTATTTTACGTTAGAAATCTTCAGCCATAATTTTTCTTAAAAATTTCGAGATTTATTTTTATTTTACGAGTTTTCTAATCTGCTTTATAGGTAAACTTGATACATAGGAATTAAAAGAGTGAAAGACTCTTTAAAAATTATGAGATTTCATAAAATTTCCACTTTTGACTTTGTGATAGCTGAAAACTTATTCATTTCACAATTTTTAAGATTTCCCAACGTAAAATAATTCACAATTAATTTTTCTTATATTGTCTAGACTTCATGTACAAATTTATACATTTAGGTTTTTTCTGTAGAAGTAAGTTAGCATTTTTTAATTTTGATTCTAATCATAAAGCCAAGGTCAAAAATAAAATTATTCTTCCTTAAAAATCTTTAGTCTGAATTTTATTTGAAATTTTCGAATTTTTATTTATTGATTTTACAAGTTTTCTAATCTGACTATAAGGCAGTTTTAATATACATATAAGAATTGAAAGAGTAAAAGACTATTTTTAAAATTTTGAGATTTCATAAAATTTTTATGCGTTTTTGAGCACTTACATATTCATTTATTTGCAAATATAAATTTGAAAATCCTTAATTTTTTTTTTTCCAAAACCTGTATGCATGAGTTTCATAAGTCAGTTTACTATTCGGATTTTTGATTTGAATATGCAAACTGTCACACTTGCATTGCTTATTATTTTGCATTACAAATCATTCGATTTTCATGTGTAAACTCTATGTACGTTTATTCAATGGAAAAAATTCATTTTTAAATTTTTATTTACGTGAATATTCAAGTATATTTGAGAATTCTCTTTTTTTCATTTCTGGAATTGTATCTCACAGTAAATTTTGAAATACACTCGGAAATATCTGGCAATGATGAGATTACTTGTCTCAAATGAACAATTGTTGAAATATCATTAGTAGCGTCCGGGAACTTGAAATCAATTACGAAACGTGTTCAACTAAAATGTTGAAATGTATTTATCATTTTTTTGTCTTAATTATATAAGAAATCATCGAAAAATTCAAGCTTACTTGACGATAGCAGTTTACAAATTATTTTTTCAAGGAAACTGATTCTGTAAAATGAATTTTTATTTCGAACACGTGAAAGATATTTGCAATTCGTCTGACTCATGAACGTCAAAAATAACTCGAAAAGTGTCTGTATTTTTTTAACGATTTGCAGTTTACGTTTTATCTATTTGAACTTATTATTATCAGTTCACAAAATCTGTTCACCTGGCGTTACCCATTTATTGTTTTGGATAAGGGTTTTTTATGAGATAAAAATTACTTCATTTTTTTCTTACGCGTGTCAGATTAGGATATTCGAGGTTTTTTCCAGAAATTTCCGTTTTTTCTAATTTTATAAGACAATGGCTTAAGATTGCGCGTTTCGAAATTGAATATCTGAAACATTTTCATCCTTTATGATGGTTAAAAAGAAACTTGAAAATTTGAAAAAATTTTTTTATGAATTTACAGGTTTTTTTTTGGAAGAATTTCAGTTTAAAAAAATCCTAATCAAAAAATTATACAATTTTAAATGCTGTGAAATTCATTTGCTATTGATTTTCTCAATTTTTTGGAAAAAATTCTTATTTTCGATGTTTTCTCATGTAAAATTTTTTTTTTTTTTATAAAAGACAGAGATAATGAAGTTGTTTTTTTTTAATCAAATCAAATTTTTACTATAAAGCTCAAAAGAAAAAGTTTTTAATATTCTAGTTTTTGCATTTTTTATTGTTTTGACTTATTATACGTGAAAAAACCGTTGATTTCACTTAAATTTTGTGAAAATACATTTGTATATTTCAGGTCTTAAAATCGTGATTTTTCTCTTAAACATGAAAAATTGTGCTTAGACAATTTTACTTCCCGTCACGAAAATAGTTTTTATCAATGCAAACAATAGTGAACTTTTGTAGATTTGGACAGATTTGACATAAAAATGCATTTGAGGCTCTAGCAAGTTTGAACTTTTCCTTTAGATATGTATCTTTTTCGATTGTCGTCCATCTTAAATCGTCGCCGAATATCTCCGCCATTTTTGACAGGCCCCCTTCAGTAATGGCAAGTTTTTGGGCATCTGTCGATCGACGCAGACCGGTGTTGCCGAAAACTAGCTTTTATCGCGAGGGGTTGAAAAACACGCCCCGCTAGAGGCGTCTTCCAAGACGCTTTTTCTTCAACCCTTTTCACTTACATGAAACACTATACTAGTTCGGGCGGCTTTTCGGCACTTTGTAAAAAAAAAGAGACAAAAGATCGAGATTGAATGGTGTTAAAAAAAGTGACGATTCTCGGGTTTTCTGGGCATGAAATTCAGTCGATATTAGGTTACTTTCAAAGATGCATTTTTTGAAAATTACTTGAAAGAAACTTTTTCGTCTAAAGGATTAAAAAAAAATTTAGCTTATTTTTTTATGTCCATTTAATTTAATTTTTGAATTTTCTTGTTATTTTAGTCTAACTTAAATATTGAAATAGTGTTTATTATGTCTAAAATTTTAAAATTTTGAAAAAATCAAAGAACTGCCCCAGTAACAGTGATTTTTATAGAAATCTTTATAAAAAAGTCTGTTTTTATAAAAACTATCGATTTTTATAAACAGGTATATTAAAAGTTTTATTTTTATAAAGATTTTCTTAAATTGTTTATAAAGTACGAAACTTTATAAATTTTGTTTTATTAAAATAATTTTTTTTTCTAAAAATAAAACTTTCTCTAAAAATGTTTTCATAATAATCGAAATTTGTTATAAAGTTTATATAAAATTGATTTATTAAAACGGAGTTTTTTTATTAGGATTTGGCGATTCTTTATGAAAATCACAGTTACAAGGGAGGACATATTCAGAATAGTTGAGAATTTTATAAGTAGACAATATAAATATTGTATTTTATTATCATAATCATATTTTTTGGGAAAGTGTATGGTTTTTTTTATTTTATAAAAAAATTTCAAAAACTTGGAAGTATTGAAAATTACGAAACATTATTACAAGTTATACAAATTTTAGTTAATTTTTTTTCGATTTTTATTGTTCAAATAAAAAGGAAATGAAAAAGCATTGGTAAAATTATTCAGATTGTTGTAAATTCTATAAAATCCAAATTATTTGCTGAATTTCAGATAATGTTCATAAACTGTACATCGTGAAAAATTTTTAAATTCCGAAAAATTACATAAACCGTGTAATATACTACATTTTTAAATATCAAAAAATGTTTTATCATGCGGATACAGTCTAAAATTTTTGAAAGTTTAAAAATAATTCAGAGCACAGTATAATTTTGAGAAATGTTAGGTATTTGTTGAAATTTTAATCGTTCGGTTAAACTAGAATTTAAAACTTGATTGATTTTTGTGTGGTATTTTTGGGTATTTTATTTTCTTATCATTATTAAGTTTTTTGAAATCAAAAATTGATCCTCCCACAAAGATGTTCTATAATTGTAGAAATTCAATTAAAATTTGGAGTTTCAGAAACTTGCCACAAATATCATAAATTTTTAAAAATAACAACAATTTTCTAGAACTGAAATTCGTCAGTTTTTTTCCTTGTTTTTTTTGGAAAAATGTATAGTTTTTTTTTAATCCAATCAAAAAATTTTAAAAGCTTGCAAGTATTGAAAAATGACAAAAAACTATTATGAGTTAGACGAATTTTAATGATTTTTCTCTATTATTATTGTTGAAATAAAAAGAAAATGAAAAAGCATTGGTATAATTATCCAGATTGTTGTAAATTCTATAAAATCGAAATTATTTGTTGAATTTCAGATAATGTTCATAAACTTTGTACATTGTGAAAAATTTTTAAATTCTGAAAAATTACATTAACCGTGTAATATACTACATTTTCAAATATCAAAAAATGTTTTATCATACGGATACAGTCTAAAATTTTTGAAAGTTTAAAAATAATTCAGAGCACAATATAATTTTGAGAAAGGTTAGGTATTTGTCGAAAATTTTAATCGGTCAGTTAAACTAGAACTTAATACTTGATTGATTTTTGCGTGGTATTTTTGGGTATTTTATTTTCATATCATTATCAAGTTTTTTGAAATTAAAAAATTGATCCTCCTACAAAGATGTTCTATAATTGTAGAAATTCAATTAAAATTCCGAGTTTCATAAAATTTCCACCAATTTCGGAAATTTTTTAAAATCACGAAAATTTCCGAAAAATACAATTATCAAGTTATTTTGCCTTGTTTTTATTTTATTTTTTAGAAAAATGTATACTTTTTTTTATTTAATCAAAAAATTTCAAAAACTTGCAAGTATTGAAAAATTACGAAAAATTACTATGCGTTAAACAAATTTTAATAACTTTTTTTCGATTTGTTAAAATAGAAAGGAAATGAAAAATCGTTTGGGTAGTTCTCTAAATTGTTGTAAATTCTATGAAATTCAAATAATTTGTTGAATTTCAGATAATTTTAATGAACTTTGTACATCGTAAAAAAATTTTCAATCCCGAAAAATTACAGAAACCGTGTAATATACTACATTTTTAAATATCAAAAAATGTTTTATCAAACGGATACAGTATAAAGTTTTTGAAATTTTAAAAATAATTAAAAGTATAATATAATTTTTAGAAATGTTAGGTATTTGTTGAAAATTTCAATCGTCCGGTTAAACTAGAATTTCATACTTGATTGATTTTTGCGTGGTATTTTTGGGTATTTTATTTTCATATCATTATCAAGTTTTTTGAAATAAAAAATTGATCCTCCCACAAAGATATTCTGTAATTGTAGAAAGTCAGTAAAAATTTAGAGTTTCAGAAAATTTCTACCAATTTCGGAAATTTTTTTAAATCACGACAATTTCCGAAAAATACAATTTGCAATTGATTTTTCCTTGTTTTCATTTTTTTTTATATAAATTGAAAAAATGTTTGTAGAGTTTTGCATTTTACATGTTTTTTTAATTTTCTTGCTTATACTATTGAAAATACGTTATTCACAAACATATCTCAAACATGTTACATGTAAACAATATTTCCCACAATTGGTACAATCTGATTTCAGAATATTTTTTGGACATCATATAATTTATTGGACATTACGGTATCCAATCTTTTTTAGGTGTCATTGAACTCTTTTTACATGCCAAAGTATCGCAAACGAATTCGTGGAATCAAAATTTTCTTGCGATTCCTTATCTTGCATGATTCATCTGCGTTTCTGCCATCACAAGTCTGTCATTGGCTGATTCGAAGCGACGTTGGATTCCACACTTGAAATACCTACACTTTAGGAAAGTTTGAGAAATGGCGAACCTAAAGGATTATCATTACAAGCCGCTAGTAACTCACCGTTTCGCGCTTATCGAGAAATAAAATGCTTTTTTTTTTTCTTTCCTTTCTTTTCGTATCTGGGCTCGAAAATTACTATTGTCGATTCCCACGTTAAAATAATTAAGTGTTTCGCGCAAATCCCGCGCGATAGTCGCGAGTGACTTATCGCGCGCGTATTGACTTGGCGCAATCTTATCTAACGAATACTTTGCCCGTTGACAGGTGAGCAACCAATAATTATTCATTCCATGGGGGAGCACTTAAGCTTAAATTGCTAATTTCCTCGCCTTTTTCGAAGGGGCTGAATAGTGATTTGAGTTGGGATCAAGTCCAAAAAAAATTTTATCAAGTCCAAAATGAATACTGCATGAATATGAAAAAAATTTCAGTGATTCAGCGAAAAAAGTAGTTTGGGAATTTATATGTGAGTGTAAATTTTTTAAGTAAGTCAGATTTGAAACGAACTTTAAAGTCGTCAGAACTATTTTAGTAACTTTGTGTTTCCAGCAACCAAGCAGTTCGTGAAATATATCCAACCAAAATTTTTGTTAGGACAACCAGTATAGTTGTCATAACCAAAACTTTGGTTGGTCCATATTATACTGAATTACTCGGTTGCCAGAGCCAAACATTTATCTTCGTGCCATAGTAAAAATCATATGGTTTCTTACCAAACTAAAAAAAAAGATTGTCATAGTTTATGTTTTTCCAACTTTCAAAATTCACAAGACTTTTATACCAGGTCCTCTTTTTTTGCCTCCGCGAGCATGAATGAGGTTCTTTCATTTAGTTGTTCTTTTTTGGGCACTTGGAAATAAAGGTTTGACGGAATAAGTGAATCGTGAAAAATGAGACGTGCGCACGTACTGCTTTAAGAGAACTCGTTTTTCGAAAAATAAGACGCGTATACATAGTAAGTACGAATGAAGAAGGCAAGTCAGTGCGTGTGAAGCCGCGCAGGAGGCGTGAGGGCCCAACTCCCGCTGCACTCCCACGCTTTGGTAGCACGAAATGGGGTGCGATTGCGCGGCTTTTTCAGCAGGTGCGCCAAAGTGAGCGCGATCGGGGAATTTCGAGAAGTATTAGGGTACGCACACGAGGTCGGGTTAATGCCCGACTCACTCGAAGTATTAGTCGTGCTTACTTAGGTTTTAATTACAATTTTCGCTTATGAGTGACGACTTTTTTTGCAGGTGTACACGAAAAAAAAGGATTTTTTGTGTCAGCAAAAAAATGTGTTGTTTCAACACAACTTGATGGTATGATTTTTTTTTGTAGCAGTAAATTATTTTTTTCTTGTCCCAATAAATGTTTTTCGTTGTCATAGCACAATCATTATGCATGAAATTCCATTGCATACACTAAGAAAAAAATCGTTCGAGAACTAAACGGTGACCGTTTAGAATAGAAACCGTCTTGAATCAATGCAATTTCGTTTTGTTTCTAAACGCTCAATTATTGAATGAAAACGGTGGACCGTTCAGATTCTAAACGCTGCTTCGTTCGCAATCTAAACGGCTCCGTTTTGCTTCAAGACGGTGCGTTTTAAATTTTAAACCACGGCGAGGAAAAATTTGAGGAAAAATCTAACTCAACGCCGTTTTGTTACAAAACGGCGTCGTTTAGCTTCAAAACGCTAGGAAACACAACGGAGCGGCGTTTTCATTTAAAACGGAGAGCGATTTCAGAGAGCTCTAAAAGAGCGTTTTGTTTTGAGACGATTTTTATCTCAGTGTAGTAATTGTGCTCTGGTAGCAGAAAAGATTTGTTAAGGGAACAGAAAAATTCTTTCTGTCAAGTTGGGTTAAAGCAGCAAAATCAGTTTTGTAGGGACTGTGAAAATAATTTTGAATATCATTGTGATCTTTACGTTTTTTTTATAAGTTCTACACAAGAAATGTGTAGTAATGAAAATTTTATGAATATTCACTTTTTATTGGAATTCCATTCTCAGTTTTTGCACTTGAATTTCCAACTATTGGTTCGAAATCCAGGGTATAGTATTTAAAACACAGTCGAAATGAAATTGTAATTTATTCAGATTAAATTAGTCGAATTTAACTATTTGATAGTAATTTTTTACTATTTGAATTAGTAGGAATCCAGTTACTAAGAAATAGTTCAAAATTACTACTAAATTAGTGAAACCAGCCTATTATGTATTTGAAAAAGTAAGAAATGACGAATCAATTAGTAGTTTTTTACTTGAATTATGAGTCAAATATTACTTATTCAGAAGTCAATTTTTACCAATGATTTAGTCATTGTATGAATATTCCAAAATTCATAATGAATATCAAATTAGCGATCGGATTTTGGTAGGTTATTACGAAATCAATTACAAACAAATTTTCTTTTATATTTTTTTTTTTCAAAACAGAGTATCATACAGTCAAAAACGACTATTAGATTAGTAAAAAAATTTTGACTAAGAAAATAGTAAAATAGCGTGACTATGAAATAGTAAAAATGCACGACTATTTGGAACTAATGAAAAATTTAACTTTTTTTATGTCGAATTCCTACTAATTGCATAGTCAAACCCCCAAATATGACTATTTTGTTAGTACAACACGTGTTACTATTTCATATAGTAAAAATTTGACTAATTTGAACTGAGAGAGTATATTAAAAAATTTTTTCATAAATTCCAAATTTTTTATTAGAGTTATAATATGTATTAATTTGAGATAGCGAAATTCATAAAAGTTGTAACTGCAAACTTAGCTTGATATGACTAAAAATGTTAAAATCACACTTGACGTAAAACTGTATGGATTTTTTTACAAAATATGCCTGAATATTTATTTCATAATTTTATTGAGAGGTTTCTTGTGTTCAAATGGTAGGTTATATTTATTACAATACTCAAGGAATATAGTTTAAATATTAGAAAACTACTAGAATTATTCCACGTCACTGTAAATGATAATATAGTAATTTATCGGTTCCCGGTCACTTTCCCGACTGAAAAATCCCGACAGACCTTTTACCCAACAGACCTTTTTCCCGACAGACAATTTCCTAACAACGTTTTTCACGCTGCGCGTTTGTGTTCAACCTGTTGATTTTTATATGAAGAATTGTTTTAAAGAGCTCAAACTATCCAAAAAGTTCGACAATACACTTTAGATAATGACAAGCGATTATGAACAAAAGTAAACTAAAATTATGTTGATACGTTAAAAGTAAGTAAGTAATGCTTTGTAAGTTATACAGGTATACACAGGTATACATATAGCCATTTCCGTAAAAATTGTCACACTTTCAAGTGAAATAGCTCGTTTTAAGGGGAAAAAAATTACGAATCGATCGGAATATGTGAAATTAGCCGGAGATCGGCAGTTTTTATGGAAATTAAGCTTTAAATCACGAAATGTGACAATTTTTCGGGGCGATTTTCTCGTACTTACCAATGTTTTGCCGCGTTCCCCGGCACCCAAATTTCTCTCCCTTGCCCGTGCCATCCGATTTGACACGTTTTTGACGTTTTACAAAAGATGGATTTTTCGTTTCAAAAACAAATCAGATTTAATTTTATTTTACGAAAACATTCATTCATTTTTCAAAAGCTACCTTTTGAAAAAAATGGCGAAAATTAAAAAATCAAATAAAAAGTATTGTCAGAGGTTACGAAACATACAAGGCGGAAAGAAAAATACTCGAATACCTACAAAATTTGGCTTTCACGATCATTATTAAAAAATAAAATGTACATCGGAAATAAACTATTGTAAAAAAAAAGATTTTTGTCGGGATCATAGTCTGTCGGGAAAAAGGTTGTCGGGAAAAAAGTTGTCGGGATTTTTCAGTCGGGAAAATGGACGGTAATCTAATTTATCTACATGAAAAATTTTACCATATTTTATACAAGTTTTTCTCTAAACGAAGAATAAATAATAGTAAAATATGAAAATTTATACTCTATGTAATACTGTTTTCCTTGATATTGTAGTAAAAATTCTATAAAAGTAAGGGAAAAATTTTGTATAGTTCAATTAAAAAAATTCTATATTTTCAGGATATTTCAAACGATACAAAGTTTGTCTTGTAAATATTGAAAGTTCGGTAAAAATATGAAAATTTTAAAAAACTTTCAGTAAAGTTTTCCAGAAAGTAAAAAAATGTGTTGTTCGAACACAACTTGATACACTGTTGAAAATTTTCTTAAAATTAATACACTTTCTATTCAAGATGTTTTGAAATTTACTTAATATTTTATAAGCCAGCTATTTTAAACATATGTTAGATAAACATGTTTGAAAAATGTATAATTTAGAGACACCTACTTGAGTTTAATGCACTTTCTATAATTGATGTATTAAAATGTACCTGACATTTTATAAACTAGATATTTGAAACATGAATACATCTATTAAATTAACCTCAACCAAGTGAAAACATCACGATCTGACCCAAGTACAAAAGACACTTTTTAGACATTTTAGACACTTTTTAGACACAATTTTAGACATTATTTAGACATTTAAGACACTTTCAAACAATTTTAGACACTCTTTATACAGGGTGTCCCAAAGTCCGCGATAAAAAAAAATCCTGAATTCCTTTTTCAATTTCGAGTTGGAAAGTCCTTTACCACTTTTTGCAAAACTCAAA
>JAPYZL010051337.1:0-11551 GCA_030522825.1 Platygaster orseoliae | reverse complement strand
CTTAAAAGGAGATTATGTTGAAAAATAAATTATGTTGTGCCTCGAAAAATGTTATTTTCTTGAAAAGGCCAGAAACTTTTCAAATGACCCTCGTATAATGAAATTTACTATATTTCATTTCGATTCCCAACTACTATATATTTTTTAGGAAAAAATACTAGATTTTTCTCTCAGTGTACTTTATTTTATTTAATATTTATTTAAAGTCGTTTTTTATTATGGTTAGTACAACCATGCTAGTTTGGTTACGAATGATGAAAATGGCGAAATTTATGTTTCGTCAATAACTAAACTTATTAGAGAGAAAAATTTTACTTCTAGTAGGCTGCAACATCACTGAGAAAAAAACCTAGTAATTTGTAGTCTAAATTTTGGAACAATTACTATACTCTAGGAAAACCTACACGGAAAAAACAATGTGGTTGTCACAATCTCATAAATAGTAACATTTGCCTCAACTATTTTCATGATGTAGACATAACCTTATTTGTGGTTGGTGCAGCCACATTAAAAGTTACTGCAAGCTTTACAAAGATTGCAAATTTTACTATTTATGAGGTTATGACAACCATATTGTTTTTTCTGTGTACAATGTTATTTACATTATTCATGCATTATACTACATTTAGCCATAATGTTTAAAAATATTGAAGCTTATTATATTTCTTATTGAAATACGAAAATTTTATAATTTATAATGGTATTTCAATTCAAATTATAAAAAATAACTATTTGACTGGTTTCCAAAAAAAAAAAAAAACATAAAAAAGTCGAAAATAAAAATATCCCATTTCGTGGAAATCGAAACTTGTATTATGTGACGGAAATTTTTTTTTTTATAATAAAATATTGTAATAATATTTTATAATACATAAATAGTACTTTATAATAATGACACAATTTTTTAATAAGTATGTTTAATATACAAATTTTGTACTCAATCAGTGTTTTTTCTTGATATCAAGTTCTTTGGTAAAGTTTAAAAATATTGAAGCTTATTCTATTATTTATTGAAATACGAAAATTGTGTAATTAATAATGATATTTAAATTTCTATGATAAATAATAATAATTTGAATGGTTTTCATAAAAAAAAAGAAAAAAGTTAAAAATAAAAATATCCCACTTCGTGGAAATCGTAACTAGTATTATATGTGACAGAAAAACGTGTTTTTTTTTTAATGTAATAAAATATTATAATAATGACACAATTTTTTAAAAACTATGTGTGAAAATAAATTTTTTATTTTACTTGTGTTTTTAAATCCTTTCCAGTTCTTTAGTAAAGTTTAATAATATTGAAGTTTAATATATCTCTTATTGAAATACGAAAATTTTATAATTAATAATGATATCATAATTCAAATGATAAATAATAATTATTTGACCGATTTCTAAAAAAAAAGAAAATTAGCGTTCGGGAATTTCTTCTTCGAGTTTCAATTAAGACGTGAAATGACGCAAAGGTCATCCTTATTGACAGTGGGCGCAGCACCCTTGAGACCAATCGCATTTTACGCTCGTTAATTCGCTCGAGCAAATCCAAATTAACATGTCACACGTCGCGCGTAATTTTTTTATCTTGCGTAAGTTCGATTTTAGATCTACGTACTTTTTTGGAAGATTTTTTTACCTTATTTTCACGCGAAATGGAAAATTTAAAGATATCTCATCGTTTTATTTTGACACTGATTTTAAATCGACGTTGGAGAAAAAGATAAACTCTACGTGATTTCGGTTATTTTAGAAACATTTGATTAGATTTCTATGTTTTTTTTCGAATTAATATACGTGGTTTTGAATTTCTTGGAAAAAATTTGGAAAATTAAAAAAAAACATGAGGAATTCAAAAGGTTTTCGATTCGGAAAAAATTGATAGAAATTTTGAAAAACTGTAGAAAATTTATTTATTTTATTGTTTAACGTAATTTTTGAAAATATGCATGTAACATTTTGTTTTTATTTTTCAAAAAAATCTAAAAACTTTGGAAAGTATGAAAACATTACGATTTATCTTGATAAGTTCGTAATTTGTCTGGAATTATTAAGATTATTAAAAATGGAAAAACATTAAAGGTTTCGAAAATTAACAATAATTCTGGAAATTTTGATAAATTTGTAGTGTCTCAGAAAATCTTCAGGAATTTTGCAAATTGGGTTGATTATCAGAAATTCCAAAAAACCTTGATTAATTCGACAAATTTTCCAACATTATCAGTTTCAGATATTTCATTTGTTACATAACATTTTGA
Source organism: Platygaster orseoliae (assembly GCA_030522825.1). NCBI lineage: Eukaryota > Metazoa > Arthropoda > Insecta > Hymenoptera > Platygastridae > Platygaster > Platygaster orseoliae. Next base: position 9,299 of record JAPYZL010051337.1, on the reverse strand, counting down.
AAATCTGGAAGAGTGAAAAAAATATTTCACATTTAGAGTATTTTCAGTTATTGGAATAAGGTACCAAAATTGGTGAGATTTTGGACAATTTTTTTTTAATTTCTAATTTTTTTTTTGTGAAATTCAAATACATTTTAAATTCAAGACTATCAAATCTTAGAGAATGTCGATATATTTTGAAAATTGTTTTCATCATTCCATCAAATAATTTTTTCAAAACGCGGTTGATATTATTGAATAAATTTTTAATCAATATCTAGAAAAACTTGAAAAGTTTCGAAAAATTATGAACATGCTTAATATAAACAATTTTATACAGAATTTGGAAAACTTAAAAAATTGTGTACCATATCGTGATTCTAAAGATTTTGAAAATTTGAAAGGTATCGTAAATTGTCGATAATTCTGTGACACCCAACAAAATTGTTTTAATTTTTATAAAACGTGTTATACCCAACCCACTCAGCGAAAAGCAACCAAAAAGGCAACCAGAGGGCAACCAGAGGGCAAGCGGGGCACTACCAGGTCACTACCAGGGAGCTCCCAAACCACTCCCAATGTCACTTATACGACATTTTTGGTAGTGCCCCGGTAGTAACCTGGTAGCTACCAGAGAGCGCCCAGGAGGCTACCAGGTAGCATCCTCGTTGAAAATTTTTTGAAAAATAAATATAATCATAAAAAGTGCTGATTAGCAATTATACTATACGGTTTACATGTATAGTTTGTCATGTTACCACCCCACCCACGCACTCACCCACGCACTAACTGTATCTTTTTAACCGCTGAACAAAATTCTATGAAATCTTTAATATTATATTTGTTAAATCTCAAATACGGTTTTCATGTATAGTATGTCATGTTACCACCCCACCCACGCATTCACCCACGCACTAACTGTATCTTTTTAACCGCTGAACAAAATTCTATGAAATCTTGAATAGTATTTTCTTTTAAACTCAACGAAAGGTTACATATATAGTTTGTCATGTTACAATTGTTACAGAATTTTGTTCAGCGGTTAAAAAGATACAGTCACTGCGTAGGTGAATGCGTGGATGGGGTGGTAACATGACAAACTATATATGTAACCTTTCCTTGAATTAGAAAGAATATATTATTCAAGATTTCATAGAATTTTGTTCAGCGGTTAAAAAGATACAGTTAGTGGGTGGGTGAGTGCGTGGGTGGGATGGTAACACGAAAAACTATATACGTGAACCTTATTTGACTTCTAACGAATCTATTATAAAAGATTCAATAGAATTTCGTTCAGCGGTTAAAAAGATACAGTTAGTGCGTGGGTGGGGTGGTAGCATGACAAACTATAAATGTAAACCGTATATTATAATTGCCAATCAGCACTTTTTATGATTATATTTATTTTTCAAAAAATTGTCAACGAGGATGCTACCTGGTAGCTTCCTGGGTGCTCCCTGGTAGCTACCAGGTTACTACCGGGGCACTACCAAAAAATATCGTATAAGTGACAATGGGAGTGGTTTGGGAGCTCCCTGGTAGTGCCCCGGTTGCCGTCTGATTGCCTTTTTGGTCGCTTTTCGCTGAAAGGGAATTTATTATTAAATTATTCAATAATATGTCATATTATTATAAATATTTTCAATTTTATTAACTAATTGATTTAAATAATAAGATTATAGAACAAATAAATAATTATATGATACAAGTATTCAAGTAATAACAATTATGAATTGATTAAGTTATATAATTTTTAGGTATATTTATTATTTATGTATGTTTTACCATGTAATAATGAAATGAAAAATAATGAAAAGGTTCGTTTATTATTTAATAGTATGGGGTATCATTATAATTATTGGAAATTTTACAATTTTGATGATATAATATTATTAATCATCAACATTTACGAGTACATGTAATTGAATTTTCGGCATATTTGCATGTATTTTTTTATTTTCTTCCGCGCATAAAAAACAATAAATCCAACGTTATTTTCTTGAAAGCGACACTGTTATCCACTGTTATTGTTGATCGATTATGGAAGTAATAAAATAAGATAAAAAATAAGTTGGGAAATGATAAGTCTTCACGTCGAGTTTTGCGGCGTTGAAAAAATGCGTATCAAGGGTAACTGGCCGTGCGCGAGAGGACGAGTAACGCGGAAGTTGCTCCCGACTTATAAGGATAAACGGGGTTAAAGACACGTGAAGGTATTCATTTACTGATCAACATCTACCTCAAGGAATTTTATCGGACGTTTTTGCACTTCTATTTCAGGCACGAACGATTTGATCTAAAATAAAAATATCTCGTTTCGTGGAAATCGAAACTTGGATTATATCTGACAGAAAAATTATTTTTTTTTATGATAATATTGTGAAAACATTTCGTAATAAAAAGTGCTATATAATAATGACATAATTTTATAAAAAGTATGTTTGAGAACACATTTTTCATTTTACCAGTGTTTTTTCTTGATTTCAAGTTCTTTAGTAATGTTTAAAAATATTGAAGCTTATTATATTACTTATTGAAGTACCAAATTTTAATAATTAATAATGAATATATAATTCAAATGATAAAAAAAATACAAGTATCTAGGCGTTTTTAGAAATTGTTGTAGCTTCATAGATTAAGACACAATTTTCAGAGTTGTATAGATAATAAATTTTTCGCGATAAACTAGCAAAACGGTAAAACACAATTCAACAAAGACAATAATCTTAAAGTTATTTCAAAAAGTGATCTCGTCATCAACTATTGATTTATGTGATAAAAAATCACTTATCATGAAACGTAATTGAAACATCGTGTGATAAAATCTAATCAATATTTTTTCATAATAATTATTATAAAAAGTTTATAACATACGTTGGTGAATAATGTAATTTGTATAAACATTAATGACCGTGCTTATTATTCTTGCAAAATTTGTACTTTTATTGTTTTTTATTATAATATAAAAAATGTAAGTTCATTGAAAAAGTTTGTTTTGAAGCCACTGAACGATATTATTATTCGCCGAATCGTTCTATATTTACAGCCATAAGATAGTGCTATTCGTTCGACCACAACATGCATAATTAATTTAGGTCGAAGCTCCAACTTTCATTGAGCGATCGGAATCGAAACAAATGTCGTGCGACGGCGTTTTTTATACTTTTTATCATAATTTAGAGCATTGGAATAATGATATGGATCTCATTCTTATTTGTTTATTTAAATACATTTTTAAACACCTGAAAAAGTACAATAACGTGCCACAAAAAATCATTTACATGAAAAAGACAAGAAGTTTTCAAGAAAATTCGAAAAAATAGGTGTAAATAAGTTAACTTCATGATTCATAATATATCAATTATTTATTTAATTATCTCCTCATTTATTTATTACATCATATAAAAATATGAATAGTAAATATACCTACATATTACGTGCATAAATAAATTCACAATTATTTTTCTTTGAAAATACACAAATAATGGTATCATTATCTATAATTACTATATTATTTAATTATTCATGTGTTATATAATCTGATTATTTAATTATAAGGTAAATCAAATGATTACTATCCACCTGGAAAGATCGCGTGATGATAATGTTAATGATCGAACGAAATGCAATGACGCCATTTTTTCGGTCTATTTTAGTTTAATGAATCTAATTTTCGGAAATTAGGGTGTGTGTTTTATCAAAATATTTTGAGAAATAATCAGGGAATATCTGCTGATTTCTTTTTGAGACATCTCGATAAAAGATACGCACGAGTGTTCGAAATACTAATTAAATGAAGAATAATAATCGAGTATGAAATAACATTGATTTTTGGGTAAATGTATACAATACTTCGCCCATCTCAAAAATGAATTTTTGAAACTAGAGATAATCAGTCTAAATTTTACCTCAATATTTTATAATAATATAATATTGTTATATTATATTATTTTATTTAGATATTGAAATTTAAATGTGATTCATTTATACAACAAATATTATTAATAATGTAAAAAAATATGTTGAATTGAATTAAAAATTAAATAAAATTCATAAAATAGATACATATATTTATCGAAGTATATTTTTTATCAAAAATACTTTATGATTAATTCATGAAAATTAATGAATTTATAAAAAAATAATCTGTAATTTATCAAAGAATGAAAGATCCAAATTGAATAATAATCAATAAACTATTGATCACATTGTTATATACCATTTGTTTATTTAGATATTTAAATTAAAATGTGATTTATTTATAAAAATAGTATTATTAATAATGTAAAAAAGTAGGGGAGACCGGGGCTAGTTGACCGGGGTAAATTGGCGGATTGCGTTTTTCTAATTGTAAGAATCTATTTGACATGTGCTGCCACTTTTCTGAGTATATCAAAAGTAATGTGAAACGCATCATCTGACTTGCTTTCAGAAAATGGAAAATTATTGTGCATATTGTTTTGTTTTGTGCATATTATCGGTGTTTCTGGTTTTTCATGCGTGTTGAGTAAATTTTACTACTTACAAATTATTTGTGATAAATGAGTTTAATTCGATAGAGGGATTTGGCTCATTTTAATTTTTTTACAGTTTGTAGATTATATTTAAAGATTCAGCATTGGTTGTCCATGTTGCCTCAAAAGTTTGTTTATTAAATTGATATTTATGTGAAAAACCAGATTGAGGCTGGTTGGCGGTGTGTGATATGGGGCAAGTTCGCGGATGATTTTTTATGGCGATTGTATTAAATTTCAAGTGTATATCGATTATTCACGATTGTTAATTACTTTCAATGTCGGTTGTGACATTTCGTTGAATTTCTCAGTTTTGTTAATAATTATTTTTAGAGTTCTGCAATAGGCGAAGACAGAACTGGGTATTTGTATCTACCGGCAAATACGTCATGAAGTATGTAAGAAAATTAAAAAAAATATATGTATATAATAAATAATAAATTGAAAAGCACTTCATACATGGACATTATAATGTTATTGAAATATCTTATTTAACTTGCCCCGAGATCGGGGCAGGTTGGCGGATTTTTCTCGTCATCTTAGGTTTTATGTAAAATTTACAATAAATAAATAAATGCTAAGAAAAAATTCTCAAATGAAGCCAAAGGTGTACTCATTCATTTGATGTATTGCAAACGTTTCAGACAGTAACTATTCAAGCGCAAAAAATTCTAAAACAAAAACCCTGCCTACCAGCCCCGGTCTCTCCTCTACTGAATTAAATACAAAATCTAATAAAATTCATAAAATAGATACATATTTATCAAAAATATTTTATAATTAATTCATAAAAATTAATAAATTTATAAAAAAATAATGTATAATTTATAAAAAAATAAAAAATTGAAATGAAATAACAATAATTAAACTATTGATTACTTTGTCATAATATATTATTTTATTTAGATATTTAAATTTAAATGTGATTTATTTATACAAATAATATTGTTCTGAATGTAGAAAAGTATATGAATTAAATCAAAAGTTATTAAAATTCATAAAATCGTTACATATTTATCAAAGTATATTTATCAGAAAAATGTTATGATTTATTCATAAAAATTATTAAATTAAAAAAGAAAGATTTAAATTGAATAATAATAATTAAATTATTAATTAACTTGTTATATTACATTATTTTATTTAAATATTAAAATTTAAATGTGATTTCTTCATTTTAAACTTGATTATTTAATTATTTCGTTTGCTTGAGAGTTGCAAAATAAATAATATGAGTTGAAATTGGTAGTTTATAACAAAGTATTTTATTTTATTGAATATGTTTCGAAAATTGGCAAAAGTCATCGAAAAATTGCACAAATTAAAATCATGTCGAAGAGAAATCTTGAAATAGGTGAAAAATTACCTGCATATTTAAATTCATAATGTATAAAATCGACGGTTTTCTGCATAAATAGGTGTACAATAAAAATAGATCTCTTAATTTAATTCAATTTAATTAAAAAATAGATTAATGTAAATAGATATATACTATGTATAAAAATATATTCATCAAAAATTTTTTATAATTAAATCATAAAAATTTATAAATTTACAATTTATATCATATATACTATATAATAATATTTATAGTTTATCAAGAAATAAAAAGAATAAAATTAAATGATAATACTTAAATTAAGAATCAGATAATTGTGTTCTATTTTTTTTAGATATTAAAATTTAAATGTTATTTAATAATTGGATTTGATTATTTAATGATTTTGTTTGCTTCAGAGTTGCGAAATTAATAATGTAAGTTGAAATTTGGAGTTTATAACAAAGTATTTATTGAAAAAGTTGACAAAAATTGAAAAAAGTAATCAAAAACTTGCACAAAACTGAAAAAATGTCGAACAGAAATCTTGAAATAGGTGAAAAATTATCTTTATCTTTGAATTCATACTGTGTAAAATTGCACGGTTTTTTTCATTTAAAAATTGTCAAGGAAACAGAAAAACCTCGATTTTCACGTATCCACCGAAAATAGAGAAAAAATTGTGTTTCCCTTTTTCTAAGCTATTCAGAATCGAGATTACACGTTTGAGCTTATGCAAATCAATAGCGATTCCGACGAGGTCGGCCTCTTATTTCAGTATTCTCGCGCCACGGTTTGCACGATTCTCATCATATTTATAAGATCACAGACCCGGTTTTTTTTACGGTCATCGTTCACGCAAAAATTTGCGTTGGAAACATGAATAAAACACACGAAAACGAGCTTTAAATAAGACGCTTACTTTTCAAGTTTGGCCTAAAAAACTTGTCGATTCACCAAAAGTCGCGGCCCAAGAAAGTTTGCCAATGGAAAATGAGGTTCGAGAAAGTAAAACTGATAATTACAAAAGTAATTTATTTGAACCATGAATAATAATAAATAATATATAAAAATGTATAATTTGATAAATTAAACCTGCAAAAATTTGCAACTCTGGACTCCAAAAAAATAGGAAAATCGTACAAGGTTTAAAAATTCTAAAATCCTAAAAGACGTAGATATTTTTTTGAAAAAGACGCTTAGAAAATTTTTTTTACGCCTCTGCCTAGAGAATACGTTCTCACTTTTGCTTTTCGAGAAACTGACATCCCCCCCCTCCCCGCCCCTTGGCGAGAAAAATGATACGCTGATTGCACAAACGCACGCTCATTTCGTATCTGGAATAGAGACGACGGGTAAATTGTCACCCGAGATAAAAAAGAAAAAAAAATTATACATCAACAAAAATTCATGTCATTCAACGTTCGTTCGATAAAAGTTATGCCCGCGATGCTCTAAAACGATCCCCGCGAGATAACGGTATTTTTCTCCTATTGTTTCACTTTTTTTCTGCCTCGCAATTTTTTTTTTTTTATCGTCATGCTTATAACAATAAGTTGGAAACATCGTTAATTACAACTCGCTTTCAACGCGAAAGTTACGCAAGAATTTGGGAGTTGGAAAAATTCGAAAATTCGCGACAAAGATCGCTTTCAACGTCGCAGGTGACGGCCAATTTGGGTAATTGTTTTCGTCGGTTTGTCTGAGGAATGACTAATGTGCTTTGCGCTTTTTTATCGCGTGACGTGCGTCGTTGAAGAGGAATGAATAAGCGCTGCAAGAGAAGAATAAACTTATGAACGCGCCATTGACAAGCGCTAAATTATTATTTATGCCGCTAATGGGACGTTTTTATTTTTCAGTTGTGAGTTGTGTCAAGGAATTTTTTTTCAAAAACTTTCGTGTTACGAAAAAAAAAAATTATTGTGCGTTCTGGAAGAATTTGATGACTTTTTTGAAAAAATATACTGACAATTTTTCGAAATTTGGGATTTTCAACTTAGTTTTTGTTTTAAATTTAAGAAAAACTGTATAACGCTCATTATACATACCCTGTATTAATATTTCATAAAAAGTATACAAAATATATAAACGCTTATATAATTTTAATATACGGGTGTCTTAAATTTAAAACATTATGTGTGTTTAAAATTGTACATGAAATCAACACATAATTACATGAAACCTGTGACATCAATTTTATTCGTAATTTTGAATTTAAGTTAATACATTGATGTAATAGAATCATAGAAAAATATTTGAATTAAATTTGCTTTTACATTCATTTCATGCATGTAACTTAGACTGAATATTTTTTTAGATACTGGTTGCATGAAATCTAAGACATTTTAGATGCTATGTGTGAAAAATGTATGAAAATCAAGTAGGTGTCTTGAGGTAATACACATTTGATAGATGTGTTTCATTCATGTTAAAGTGTCTGGAAATATCTAAATATGTCAAAAAGTGTCTAAAATTGTCTGAGTATTGTCTATAAATGTCTTAACAATGTCTACAAATGTCTAACTAGTGTCTAAAAATGTCTGAGTAGTCTAAACATGTATTAATAGTGTCTTAAAAGTCTAAAAAGTGTCTAGAAATATCTAAAGAATGTCTTGAATTGTCTGAAAGTGACTTAAATGTCCAAATAATGTCTAAAATTGTCTGTATAGTGTCTAAAAGTGTATCTAGTAAGTGTCTAATGCATTTAGGTCAGATTGTGAGATATTTCTGCACTTGAGACTGAAACTGAGTTTTTTGTAGATACTGATTGCATCAAATCTATGATAAATATTGAATGCTATATGTGAAAATGTATAAAAATAAAGTAAGTGCTTCGAGGTAATATAATTGAATGGATGTGTTTCATTCATGTCGAAGTGTCTGAAAATGTCTAAATCTGTCTAAAAAGTGTCTACAATTGTCTAAATAGTGTCTAAGAATGTCTAAAAAGTGTCTACAAATGTCTACATAGTGTCCAAAAATGTCTGAATCAACTAAAAATGTATAAATCGTGTCTCTAAAGTGTAAAAATGTCTAAATAGTCTCTAAAATGTCTAAAGAGTGTCTTAAATTGTTTGAAAGTGTCTCAAATTTCCGAATAATGTCTAAAACTGTCTGTGTAGTGTCTAAAAGTGTGTCTGGTAAATGTCTAAAAAGTGTCTCTAGCACTTGGGTCAAATTGTGACATTTTCACTTGGATTAGGTTGATTTAGTAGATGTATTCGTGTTTCAAATATCCAGTATATAAAATTGCAGGTACATTTTTATACATCAATAATGGAAAGTGCGTTACATTGAAGTGAATCTCTAAATGATACATTTTTCAAACATGTTTAGCTAACGTACTTTTAATAGATATAATAAGTGTCTTAACGCTCTGTATTTAGTAAAGTATATAGTAAATTCAGATTTCTCGGAGCCAAATGAAAAGTTCAAATGAAAATCAATTTTCCATTGAATGCATCTATTTATTAATATTCTCTAGC
>JAPYZL010051335.1:0-11869 GCA_030522825.1 Platygaster orseoliae | reverse complement strand
AAACTCAACTTTCTGCAGCTCGTTCTTGCGCTGGGAATTTCCCATCTGTATTTTGCTCAGTAGCTTTAAGCGTCTGACTTTTGCTTTAAGCCCGTCAAATCATTTTCATATCAATATGCTTAAATTCAGTGAAATAAAGTGAAACTTTGAATTTGAAAAATGATCTAAAATGGTCTGTACTAACGTGTCTTATATAAAAATAATAATGAAAAATTATCGAAAATGATGAAATATTATCGAGATCTGCTGAATTTTTTTCAGAAGTGAATATTCACTTGGAGATCAGTGGAATTTCACTAATTCAGTAGTGCATATTCACTTTTTTTGCAGTGTAGAACACCATCAGAAACAAATTCTATCGTATTTAATGATTTTTAATGTTTGATGTTTTTTGTGGACCATGCAAATTTTTTCTTTTAGCTCGAATTCCACTGATTCTCAGTGAAATCTTGCAGTGTTTCGGATGTATAGAATCAACGAATTCGGTGACTCGTGACGAAAACCGTCAGTAGACTTTATCGTGTCGGCTCTGGCTGCTGCATCAGCAAATATATTTTTAGAAAGCAAAAGCCAACGTGCTGCCGAGTGTACTTGCGTTGTTTGACGAAACTTTAATTCAAACATCGGCCCTTGACACGAAAATGAGCAGAAGTTGTTGGAAATTCGACGAACAGGACAAAGGTACGCTCAATTGAGTGCCCACAGTCAGATTGTCAGATATTCGCGCAAAGTGCCAGGGAACTGAGTGATCTACGTCGCACAACGCTCTAAAAAAATTTACGGTAACTTTTCCATACGTTTATTGAAATTTTCACATTGGCGTCAAAAATGGAATCTCGGGAACACTTTGCGGCGAAAAAGTTTCATACCAAACTGAAAATTCGATTGATACTTGGTGAGGGAATTTCGAGGTGGTATGTGGGATATATTGGAAATTTTACACACGAAAATGAGGAAAATTTCTTATAAACTTGTATGGAGAATTTGCAATCTTTTTTTACAGTAAGCCTCGTGTTGCGCGTCAGAAATTCCGCCTGGTTTCTGCTTTTTCTAAAATTACACCTTTCTACTACCGAATCGTCGTGACACCCAATCTTTTCCCTTTAGTGATATAATTATGTCTCTTGGTGATTGGTTTTTGTATTTGTTTCTGAGTTTTTGCATGTTGCGTGGTATTTTTTTCGTTCACTGTGTAGGATCTTCATGAATTCGATTCGTATTGTAAACAATTTTGTGAATCTGGCGAAGGTTTTGAAATTTTTCAGGTTTTTTTCACTAATAGGCTTTATTCTGTTGTAGTTCACGAAATTTCGAAAATCTGCTACATACGAACAAAATAATTTTTTTCGTAAAAAACTATTTTTCAAAAATTTTATTTGGAAGAATTTGATTTTACAGTAGATTAATTTGTTCATCATAAATTTCTATGAATTTTGAAATTTCTCTTCGGTTGTAAATTTGTTTATGGATATAATTAGGCATTCGTCAGAAAAAAAAACACCAAAAAGGCGTTTAAAAAAATGCTACATGAAGTGACTTTTCTTGGTGATCTCATAAAAATCTAAGAGTGCGACCTAATGAAAATAACTCATAAAATTTAACCTTCACATAACGTAACATACCGGAAATTGACTTTGTTTTTTACTCACCTTATACATTATATTATACACATATAAAATATATTAAAATACAGTATGAAATATTTTGAGTATTATTAAACTTCTGAAAATGAAAAACAGTTTAATTAACTTTGTAACGTCGCTAGAAAAAATTTGCAATGAAAAATTCACAAACACGTACACTCTTTAATACAAATATTCAGAATACTATGGAAAATTATCATAAACTTTAAGAATAAATAGTGACATTTTGATATTAAAATTTAGATGTAATTATTATTGATAAGATCCTTAAAAGTAATAAAAATCTTTAGACTGTCTCTTTAACTATACCGTATTAAAAAATTAAGGAAACATTAAATTTCTAATTACTTTTCATAGAGGTATTTACCCTAGTGAAGTCACTATGATAGAAATTTTTTAGAACATACATAGAAAACAAAAAAATCATAAAAAAACAAAAATACCACGCAAAAATCGATCAATTAATAATTTCTAGTTTATAACCGATCCATTAAAAACTTTTAACGTAGAACATTTCTCAAAGTTATATTATATTCTAAATTATTTTTAAAATTTCAAAAATTTCGACCGTATATCCGTATGATAAACATTTTTTTATTTTTAAAAATGTATACTACACGGTATTTGTAATTTTTCCAAATTCGAAAAATTTTCACAATGTACAAAGTTTATTAACATTATCTGAAATTCAACAAATTATTCGAATTTCATGTAATTTACGATAATCTGGAGAATTATCCCAATGCTTTTTCATCTTCTTTTTATTTTAACAATAATAATCGAAAAAAATTCATTAAAATTCGTGTATAATAATTTTTCGTAATTTTTCAATACTTCCAAGTTTTTGAAAATTTTTCATAAATAAATTTAAAAAAAAACCATACACTTTCCAAAAAATATGATAATGATAACAATATACAATACTTATGAACAATCTCTGTAATTCTTCGAATTACTTATAAAATTATTGACTATTTAGGAAATTTTTCAATTATTTCAAAATTTTGAAATATTGAACATAGTACAAACTATCGAAAGATTTAAGTTAGACTAAAATAAATAAAATTTCGTCATTAAATTGGATGGACATAAAAATCTTTCATTGATTTCCATTGACTGATTGCAACGCCGAAACTTTATCTAAAGTCTATTCATCATTGTAAACCATTGACGAAATGAGCATTGATTATTAAAAAAAACACAGATCATCAAACATAAACCTTGTTCTTATAGCCTTGTACATCGACCTTGAAGAAGATGCAAGCTCGGAAAACCTGGACAATCGCTACAGCAACTGGGACCAGCTCCCAGACATCCTGCTGGAGCAGGTGTTCTCCTACTTGACGATACGGGAACGTTATTACGCGTCCTTGGTTTGCCACCCCTGGCACCATGCCTTCAACCGCCAGAAAGTCTGGTCCACCTTCATCCTCGAAGACGCCACTCTCACCAGAGGCAAATTCAACTACTATAGCGGCTGGCAGTACGTCCTAGACCACATGCGAACGTCCGCTTGCATCAACAAAATCGGCAAGAACATTCGCTCGCTCATTTTCGAGCCGATGCTCAACTTCTACAACCTCTACGAGTTCATGAACATGATCTCTTGGTACACCGAAAGACAAGGGACCAACAATCGTGACGTTCCCGTTGTCGGCACTCACATTCGTCGGCTCAAATTCACTTTCCCTTGCAACATGGCAAGCAGGGAAGATCCCGAAAGGGTGAGGCTCTTTGGGACAGGCGGAAAGCTTCTGGACGCCTTGAAGAGGCTCATGAGGAACCTTGAGAATCTTAGGTGTCTGGAGCTCATCGATCTCATGCTGGACAGCAAGGAGGCCTTGCATTTGATGGATGACATTTGCGCCCAATGCACTCAGACCCTGCAGAAGTTGGTGCTCATCAACACGACCAAGACCTACTGTCCGTTGCTGCATGTCGGGGTGTTTTTGAATTTAAAGGTCCGTTGAAGAAAAAATCCAATTGGATTTCTACTTGGAAATGACTCCAACTTTGTTTCCAGATTTTAGTGATTGGTCCTCAAAATTTGCACGAGGAAGTGATTGAACTGCTCGGTTACACGAAATTGCAACATTTGCATATTGTGCAAAATCGATATAGTTCCAAAGATTCTACGATAAGTTTGGTAAGAGAGTATAAAATGTACTTGGAGTTATGTAACTTTTTATACTATTTGGAGTCAATTTTTCAGCCGAGAAATGCAGTTTGGAGGAAAATGAGAGTGAATAACTCGAAATTAAAAGTCCATTTTGAAATTGAAAGCCAGAAACCTTCAGATATATTGTTGCCCAATTGTTTGGTGGATTATCAGGCTATACCGTGTCACAGTATAGTTCTCGACAACCCAAGAACTCAGGTATTTTTTTCATTTTTACACATTAACAAATAAATACAAAGTTCTGTATGAATGTTCAAAATTCACAAAAAAAAAAAAAAGTAAAAATTGTCATTTCATAAAAATTTGGAACATTTTATCAGATTTTGTTATTCCATTCCAGCCCAGAACACAAATAATTTTTTTGTATGATCAACAGGTTCCTGCATCAGCTGTAATATCTCACGCGAGAACGTTCGAAAATACGCTTCGTGTCTACGCTTTCAAAGGTTTAACTAGACATTATTTAAACAGGGAATTTTCCAAGCGATTGGACGAAGCACTTGTGAAACTTTGCAATTTGTGCCCGAATTTGCACACATTGGTAAGACCTTTTTAAAAACTTGGTTATTTCAAAGTTATTTTATGTTTTCTTACGTCTTTTCTGTGCAAAAATAGAACTAAAGGAAAAATGAATTACATTTTCTGCAGATGATTCGCGACAAAATCTCGACCGCGACTCTTTTGGAGATCGTTTCGACGGCTAAAAACTTGCGCTGCTTGTACGTGCGGCGAAACTTGGTCCTGAAAAGATGTGACCAACATTGGCAAAACATGGCCAAATCGTCGCCAGAACATTTGAAGTGGCTGAAAGCCAATAGCTGCAGTTACGAGAGCACAGAACGTCAAGTTTCCTACATTCTGGGTTATCGCTGGCACATGCTGACAGAGAAACAATTTCTAAACCAAACTATTCATCTTCACCGGTAGAACTAAAGTGGAACTTGATAATTTTGTACGACGCAAAGTTTGATTTTTTTCTCCTTTTCAGGTAATTCGAGAATGGCTGACTGGACGAATGAAAAATTGTAGTATTTATTTGCGCCTAAACAATTTTTCCGGAAATATAAATATGTGGAAACCGATTGGATTTTTGTAAATTTTAGAAACCATGTAAAAAAATAAACATTATTGCAACAAAGCACATTTATTCGATTAAAATCGATGTACATAAGAGCTTGTAAATTATATATTTCTAGTGCAATCAAATGAAACATTAACTCTGCCAACGAAACTACTTAACCAAGTTCAAACATATTTACAAAACATTCAGAGCTTCGAAAAATCAAAAGCTGGTCCGAATTTATTATGCATTCAAGTTCTAAGAGTCATTAATTGGCCAGCAATTAACGTTTCATACTTATATACATTACGTTAAACCCGTACAAACCCAATTTGTCACATAGAATCATATCGATAAAAATGCGAAACAATTTTTTCGCGGATATAAATTGTATGGAAGATAGATTGCAAAGAAGACGTGTCTTCCACTAATTTTAAAAGATACACACAATAATTCTTCAAAACAGTATAGTAATTAATTTTTGAATTATTTACTTCTAGTTTTTTTCCATAGTTTGATAATTCATTTAAATTAGGAAAAAAACCAACTCGTAGTATTTTTGATAAAACTATTGTGTGGTCTATTTCAGAGTCTCATACAAGAAAATTCAATTTTTTTAATAAAATAAAAGTCAAGAAGTCAAGAGTTGCATCGAATAGTACAAAATTTTTAATTGTCCTGAAGCTATGAACGTTAATTTCCTAAAGTTGCAGATCGCTTGTCGCGATTTTTACTGCGTAGTATCGTACGGGCCTTGAAAGCTGCAGCATTGTTTAGAGTCTGGAAACAAATCAGTTTTCATATATTTTTTTTATGAACAACTAACAACAAATTTTATACTTTGTTTTGAATTATCTGGAATTATCAAAAATGAAAAGTTTCAATTTAAACACTTACAAAAAGTCTACTAAAATTTAACAAATTCTTATTTCTGCTATTTCTAAGATTTTAATACTGACAAGTTCTCGAATTTTTTGGTTTTCTGCTTGTTAAAAATTTCTAACTAGAAATTTTTATTTACCCTTTCCAATTTGCTCGTTTTTTGTGATTTAGTAGTTGGCAAGGCCAGATTAGGTCTTTGCGGTAGGCGAAAAATGTACCGCAAAAGTTGGTTTTCCATCAAATGGGTATTAATTCCAGGACCAAGAATTTTACAGCAAGCGTTGTACTGTATCCGTGCGCACCAGCCCACCAAATGAAGCTTTTCGTTGCCAAATCTAACTTGTGCCTCGGGTTCAACATTTTCCTGCAACACAATGATGTAAAAAATTAATTAATTAAAATTAAATAAATAAAAAAATATGAATAAACATTTCGAAATTTATTTTCTGAAATGTATAATCAGCCAATTTCCAAACAGTGCATTGATGTCAGATTCCAAATTTTTTACCTCGATGTATTTAAGCACGTCTCTGAAACTGGCTCTTTGGACTTTGCGATCTTTCTTTGCTCTGTACTTGTTGGAATCATTGGCTAAATCTTTCAAAACATCAATCAGTTCGTCAGCCCAATCTTCTTCGTAATCTTCATCGTGTTCACGGCCAAGCTCGAAAATTACTCCAAGGGCTTCGCCAGCTGCGAGACGAACATCGAGATGTGGCGACAGTAAAAGTTCCTTCAGCTGGTTTAAAGACCTGTAAAAGTCGAAAAAAAAGACATTATTATAAGGAATAATTTATTATTATTTATTATATATTTCAACATTTTATTGAATATTTCAACATTCACATTTAATTATACTATAAAAAATACTACATAATTCCTAAAATTTTCGATTTAATACATAAAATTTGAAAAATCTTCATTTATTCATAAAAAATATGTACAATTACCTCTAAATAATTTATTTTCAAAAGAACTTACGGCATGTTGTTGTTGATGCGCTCACTGCTCAAAAGATCGTAAATCTCAGAAGGAGCCATAATTGAAAGCAGTATTGTCCAAGAGCTGATAGCACTGACGTGAAGAGCTGCCAAATCAGTCGACACGTTTGTGGTTATTTTGTTGCCTTTCAAGAACGAGCCAGAAAACATAGTTGACAAGAGTTGAACCAGTTCGTATATGTCACCAACGTCATAACCAGCCAAGAATTGGTTCATTCCCAGAGCCCAGCAATACTGAAAAAACCGATTTTATTAAATAATACAATTCAACTTATCTAGAAAAAACATTTCAAAAATCTTGTGTTTTTGAAGTTCCAAACGTTGAAAAATAAACGAAATCAAACATTACTAATTATTCTTTACTTTATTTCTTAAACATTTGAAACTTCAGGCAGATAAAAGCTTCCGACACTAACTTCCGATCTAATACTGGGGTGCACGCTGTTATCAGTCGCAATGGCGATGAGAATGGGTTGGAGAGTTTTGCAAGCTTCTTCCATGTAATTCTCTATATCCCCGAGTTGGACGCTCAAAGCAATGCTCAACCTTGCGGCCGCGCATTGCTCCTCGTTTTCGCCCTTTTTCAGGGAACGCTCTATCGAGTTCATGATGGTCATTTGTTGGTTCTCGAAGAAATCAGGCATGTACTTGGTGGCGAAAATGTGCTCCATTTTTTTAAATGACGATGTTCTGATCTTGGCACTTTTCTGGGACAAACCGTCGATGACTTGTGAAGTCTGATCCTCAAAGTTTTCTTGCTGCGACGTTTCTTCGACCTCATTGGTGTTTTTTTCCTCAATCCCACCATCATCCAGAACACTGCGATTGTCGGTGAAACCACTGGCGATGCTACTCTCGTCATTGCTCATATATTCGTCGTCTGATGCCGGCTCAGCCCGCTTTTTTCCATAGGCTGCCAAGGACAATTATGCAAATTTTTTGGCTGTCTATTTTATGTGGATTGTAAAATTTGTGTTGTTTTTGTTAACAAAACTGCACAACTTTGGATGATTTTTGGATAAAACTGCTTAGAAATTTCAAAAATATGTAACATTTATAAATCCATCAAAATGGCATTTTCTTAAAAATACAAGATAAAAATTTTTTATGAAATCAACTTTATAATTAAAAAAAAAAAATTTCGAATTTAAAGATGTAAAAACTGTAATTCTCAGTTTCGAAAATGCTTTGACAAATTCTTACTCAGCCTATTTTTTTGTGTATGTTTAAAATATAGATTCTTTTGGTGCAATCTGTATTTTTTTGTTTTATTTTATTTTCACAGAATGCACGGACTTACGTCTTTGAATACAAAAAAAATCAATTCACAATAAATAATAAAAAATAATAATAGTAACAATAAATATTAATAATACAGTAATTAATATAGAAAATAAATAAATAATATAATGATAATAATAATAAATAATTAATACATTTTTAGATACTGGAATAAGTATTATTGCAAAGAAAGGCTTCAATCTTCAAAAAAGATAATTCTGAAGTAAATAAATTCCATATTTTTTTAAAAGCAACTGTACGATTCAAAAAATCTATGTTCCTGAAGTTCCAAGCATTTCAAAATGAACAAAATAGAAAAAAATGTTCCCATTATTTTTTCTAGTTAACATAATGAATAATTCTTAATATTAAAAAGTTATCTCTAAACATAAATAACTTATTTTTACTTTAATTTTAGGTGTAGCTGAAAAACGAATTTTTTATCATTTTCGTTTATTTCTTAAACGTTTGAAACTTCAGGCACATAAAAATCTAAAGCGTTTAGAATTAAATTTTGTTTTTTGATTTTAGATTTTCACACTACAATTTAACTTTTTTAAGTAGCATGCTTTAGAAAAACGAGAATATTTGAAAAAATCCGAACTTCTGGTTTTTTAAATTCTTCAGTAAAGAAAGTAAAAAATTGTAATTCACGAATTAAAGGATATTCAAGCACAATACTATTCAAATTAAATGTGCTAAATTCAAATTTTATACATAAAAATTAAATATACGTTTGAAAATAAAGCAATTATAATTTGTTTATTTTGATTCATGATTATCTAAATTTGAGCAATCTCAAAATTAGGTTATTCTTGTCAATTCAGAAAATGATAAAATCAAGATGTGTCTAAAGTTACAAACGTTTAAAATTAGCTTCTTTCTAGGATTTTTCAGTCAAAACAGCAAACTTTATAGTCCCCAAAAAAATATTCAACACAAACTTTTCCATGACGAAGAATCAGGAATTAATTAATTTATTCTTTTCGTTTAATTTTAAACGTTTGGAACTTCTGGTGCATAAATCAAGTAGATTCATTAGAGAAACTTGCAAAATTTTATGTATTATTCTATTTATCAATGCAAATATTTGTATACTAGAAAGTGAAAAGAAAAACTTTGTAAAATTTTTAAACCTAATTGTTATTTGATTGCTTTATCTATTTCAAAGTAATTTTTGAAAGTTTTAGGTTTAAAGTTTAAACTATGATTTAAAATTTGTACATAAAAAAAATGCATTCACAATTTTTTGCCACTTTTGACATGAATATTTTTTAAAAAATTTAAAACATTCAAGAATGTTTAAAACAATTTAAAAAATTCTTAAAAGCATTATAAAATCATAAATTTATCATTTGGATTTAATGAAATATTCACAATTTGTTCAAAAATGATATCTACTAATTCGAAAAATATTGTGTTTCTTTGAGAGAGATAACATTTGTTGTATTATCTACCGTTTTAGATATTTGGGACCTTTGAAGAGGTAAAATGCACTATCTCAACTATTTTCAATTTTTTTTTATTTAAAAAACTACAAACTGTACCTTGATTATAATTAATATAATACAAAAAATATGAATATGTGAAAATTAAGTAACAGTCAGGCTTTAGTGAATTTGAAAAAAAAAATAAATAAATAAATAAGTATATAAAAACAGTCAAAAACAATTTTTTGCCCATTCACATGAACTGCCCACTTAATTAACATTTAAATTTATACATTAGAAAAGTTAAATCGGAAATTCTCTAAATTTTTTTAATGCTGCAAGTTGTATTAATTACTTTTGATTTCTAATAAAAAATTTTGCATAAAAAATAGAAAAATCTTATTTTCATAAAAAAAGTGCATTATTTTTCACTATAACATCTTATTGCACAAAAATGCTTCTAAAAAATCTTCATTTCCTGGAAAACCAGGTAGTAATTTTTTTCCACTGGCTCCAACTTAAAGAAAACAGAATTATGTAAGAGAAAATAGAGATCTATTAATAATGACTATCTAAAAAACAGTACGTATGTAGAAAAACATCGAAAACTATGACAAGATTTGACTTCAGAGAGTGTACAAATATTTGACGATGAAAAGAGAAATTATAACATTGTACGCAAATATGAAGAAAGTAATATGACATAATTATAAATTTCGTTGAAATATGTCAAAGTTGTCACTGGGTGTGAAATAAATTGTAAAAGTCCAAATTCTCGATTATCCCAGTCAATTTTAAACAATTGAAAATTGACTGGGAAAATCGAGAATACGGACTTTTACAATAATTATAAATATATTAAGAATATAACGTATTATGAAATATTTTTCATTTTATTAAAGCATGAATTATATTTTATTACTTGTATTTAATAATATAGTGTGTAATAAAATGATTTTATATTATATTATGTATTAACAACGTAAATAATAATTATATTGTAATAGTTTTTTGACAATAAGAAATTAATGATAATGAACAATCAACTAAAATTAAATAAATATAACATTAAATTATGAAATTAATATACTATATCATAATAATATATCATGCATTGTGATAATATATGTATGTATCATATAATGTCAAAGAAAAATGACAGTTCGTAAATGTATATTTTCATTTCCATTTTTTTCTTAAAAAATTTGAAGTAGATTGTAAGGAAAAAAATGCATTATTGTCATTTATCAATAAAATAAGTAATGCGAATCAAGTTTTTCCTTAATTATCAATAGGGACATTGAAGGTCACATTGAAAAAGAAAAAGTATATATTTGTTGAAATAATGTATAATTGAATGGTAAAATATAATAAATATTCATATATATAGTAAATCATTATATTGATTGTACTATTAAAATTTATTAATAGTTAGCTTTAAATTATGATAAATACTAAAATAAAATGATATATTTTAAATATCATAATTTAAGTTTCATATATTTCTCAATTTTTTTTGTTTATTATTTTATTTGTATTCTTTTTTCATACTATTGTTAATTCTTACAGTATATAACATAAAATTTTGTCTGTTATATGTTTATATCATATATTTTACAACGCAAAAACATATACTAATTCCGTTCATTCATTTGTAATATATTATTATGAAAAATCTTAAAATTTAGAAAATATGTTCTTTTAAGTCAAGGAAAAGTTATATAAAATGAATATAATGTACTTGTATAAACAAAAACTTCACGAATGTCAAAGATAGATGACAGTTTGTAAATGTATCATATTTTCATGTCAATTTTTGGTAATTGTTGCGTATACGGGCTTTTATGAAAAAAGGCGTTTTTGGAGATTTTTTTTTGATAGATAATTAAGAAACGGCATAATGATAATTTAAAAAGTGGCGGAAAAGTATTTTTTGCATGGGTAATTGTTTAAATAATGTTAATATGAAAAGTCACAGATTATTGAGGTTATGTGCGAGTTGTTTACATGCTAAGCGATGGTTCCGTATCGATTATTTTACCGTTATGTATCGATTTCAAGATAGCGGTTCATTCAAATATCGAATTCAATATCGGGTAGGTAGTAACATCTGTCGCGCGCACTAAAGAGCGGACCCCAAACTAGATTCGGGGGCCAGAGAAAAGTGAGATAGGGCAGGTTAGGAGGATATTTCAGTTCTTGTGGCCCCCGAATCTGGCTCGGGGTCCGCTCTTTAGTGCGCGCGACAGATGCTACTATCCGATATTGAATTCGATATTTGAATGAACCGCCAACTTGAAATCGATACATAACGGTAAAATAATCGATACGGAACCATCGCTTAGCATGTAAACAACTCGCACATAACCTCAATAATCTGTGACTTTTCATAT
>JAPYZL010051296.1:0-19130 GCA_030522825.1 Platygaster orseoliae | reverse complement strand
TACGGATATTTAAATTTGTGACCTTTTTCCTTTCGTGGAAAAGCTTGAATTTAGAAATAAAATAGTGTATGGTATAACGGCGGACGCACTGTATATAGTGTATATTGTATAATGTAAATCAACATTTTAAATTGAATACATTAATAATTTTTAATTTTACTTCCATTCCAAAAATTTACGTAATTTCGAAAAAGACTTGTGATGAAGTATTTTCAATATTGACATATAATGGGACATGAAAATAATGTAATTATATATAATAACAATGTCTAGAAAATATTATCTTAATTTTATGTATTTCGCCGTTTTATTGACACTTTACAATATATTCGCAAACTGAAAAAATATGAAAAATCACAGTTCTGTTTTAAATTACACGACCTCGCAATCATCAATCGCTCGCTAGAGTGCAAGATATAAAATTTTCAATTATTTATCACAAGTCACTCGTAACCTGAGATGACGGATATGCTTGTTATTCAACATTTTTTGTTCACGCCGCTGCACATTAAAATCCAGCAATGAATGATCATATCGAATTTCAAAAGAATTCAAAGATATCGAACAACTTTTTTTCGCAATTTTTATAAAAATTTATGTCGCGTCACAATGTATAAAAAATTCTCAACATTTTCATTTTGATATTAGACTTCATTTTCCGAATTTCCGTCTTTAATATTCAAATAATGCTATGTTGATTATTTTAATTTAAAAATTAAAATTGAATATTAATTATTTAAACATATTGTACAAATAATTTATTATTTAAATAATATCCAAAATTAAAATAAAGATTTCAAGAACATTTTTCGAAAAAATAATCCTCTTTGAATCATAATTTTCAGGAATCCCTTAAAAATTCGAATAGAATGAATTAATATTTTATGTAAACATTTGAAAATTCGTGTTTGTAAATAAAAAAGATACAAAATAATGCATGAGAAAGGCAGTGATAAATGATTGAGTAAAAAAAAATTATAAAAAATGGACTTAGTGAAATCCAGAAAATTATTTCATGTAAGTTCTTGAAACTGAACAATATTCAGAATTCTTTAATTTACTAACCAAATAAAAAAACATCCTAGTTTGATAAGAATTTTTCAATGCGAAATTATAACTAAATGGCTGGCTTGGATGACAAAAAAAATAGAAATTTAAAAAGTTATTGCAACCCAGTGATTAATAAAAAAAATCAGAATCAATGAAAATGCAAAAATTAAAAAAAAATGTGAAGTTTCATTAATTAAAAAAAATACGAAATATCCTAATACTAAGAAACTGTGTAATGATAACATTTTTAAAAATTTATAAAACTTTTAACGCTAGAACATACAATTTTAAAAATCTATGCAAAAATCTATAAAAATACCAGAAAATTGTTTGAATTGTTTAAATACTCAAAAAATATAAAAATGTACGCAACTGATCTATAAAATGTCTGTAAAATTGATGAGAATTTTGTTTTCCCAGAAATCTGTAAAATTCCAAAATTCGAACAAAATTTTAATTATAGAACATCAAATTCTATAAATCCATATAGCAATCTACAAAATATTGAATATTAAAAAGAAATTAAATCTCAAAAAATCCTTCAAAGTTCCATAAATACCAAAAAAAAGTATAAAAATCACACACAAAATGTTAATACTCCGTAACAATGTAGTTCAATTTTAAATATTGAAATAATGACTAAACGTTTGTTTGAGCCACACAAATCAGCTTTTCAATGTATTGTTTCCTAAAAATTCAAAAAAAAAAAAAAAAAAAAAAAAGAAAAAAAAAAAAAAAAAAAAAAAAAAAAAAAAAAAAAAAAAAAAAAAAAAAAAAAAAAAAAAAAAAAAAAAAACGGAAATACGATTTGAGTTGTAAAGCATCGAATTCTCGAAATATATGTATCAATACTGAAAATTTATAACAATACTAGAAAACCATTCAAAACTTCATAAATACTTTAAAAAATGCAAAAAATAATAAAAATTCATTAATTCTCGAAAACTATTTAGAGACCCATAATTTTCTCAAAAATTTATAAAATTTAGAATCGTGGAGCATATAACCCTACAAGTCTACATAAAAATAGATAAAAATACTGAATTGTATAAATACCACAAAAACATTTTATAAAAAGAAGCACTGGAAATCTGTAAAAAAAATACTGTTTTCTGTGCGATCACTTTCAAATCCTTAAATCGTTTTTAATTTTTAAAACTCTATACCATCAAATTTTAGGAATCCAGATAACGATATCAAAATTACTAAAAATCTGAAAAAATACCAAAAAACACTACATTTCATTAATAAAAAACAATACTAAAATTCTAGAGATCTATGAAATACTCGAAATTAAGGTAGATATTATTTTTCCAAAGATCTATAAATATTATAGAATTTTAGAACTTGGATTTCTATAGTATCGAATTCTAGAAATCCGTATAGAAACAAGTAATACCAGAACATTTTAAAACTTTTAGAAAAAAAATCATTTCAAAAATTACAAATGTTATAAAACTTCAAAATCAAGAAATTCGAAAAAATTGAAAACTCGTATCGCCGATACCCAGATTTTTGATGATAAAAAATTATGTCTATCGAAATCTGAAATTTCGAGTTACTGTAAAAATCCGCTTTTCGTCGATAAAATTGAACCGGAAAGGTCTCCGTAAACGGAGGTACACGTGAAGAAAGGTATATTGATCCGCCACTTGGCGAAGCTCAACATAATGTTAGCGTTAGTGCCGAGCTGTTGGAGCAAGGTTTCAATGCCAAGGCATTGACAATGGGGATGGCGATGATTACTGCTTCATCTTCGAGCTTGACAGCGCCGGTATGTGCGTGCATATTACGACACTAATCATTCGGCACTTCCACGTACTCGTTTTTCAAGCTCTTGGCAAGGTCGTCGCGGTTCCCATTACGCTTCACTTAGGGTTTCCAGTATCTCGAATAGTTACACTCCTTTTTATGAAATTTACTTTGTCACTCTGCTCAACAAGTTTGCTCATTTTCCGCAAATGTTTCGCGCACGAAACGGTATGATTGTGGCAACTATATGAATGAAGGGCGCAGATAGAAAAAAATTTATTTTCTTCGGTATCTCATAATTTTTTATTTTCGATGATCTGCTTTATTTTTGGAATTTTGGGATCTTTAAGTGATATGAGTATTGTGGTTGAAAGTTGCACATATTTCATTTTTGAGATATTCGTGATTTTCAAATCACGGAGTTTTTAAAAATTTATTGATTTTTTTGGTTTATTGTATTTTTTATACTTCAGTATTTATACAATTTGAAGGATTTTATTATGGTTTTCTGTGGATATAAATTTCAAGAATCCGATGAATCAAGGACGTAAACAGAAAAAATTTTTGGGAGGGGTTTTTCTGAAAAAAATTTCCTTTTCTAAGTTTAATTTGATGATTTTGTTTTTGACGATCTAGTTTATTTTTTGAATTTCGGAATTTTCAAGTTAAGATTTATTTATTGAAATTCAAAGTTGCACAATTTTTATTTTTGCAATTTAATTTTTTCATCGAAGTGTTTCAATTATAGAAACAGATTTTCATGGTTTGCAAATCACTGAGTCTTGGATAACTCATTTATTCTTTTTTTGTTGATAGTGTTTATACTTTTTCAGTACTCATACAATTCGAAGGATTCTACTATGGATTTCTGTGAATATAAATTTCTTGAATTTTTTGGGAGAGGTTTTTCTGAAAAAAAAAAAAAATGATTTTCTTCATTATCTTATAATTTTTAATTTTGGACGATCTAGTTTATTTTTTGAGTTTCAAAATTTCCAAGTTATAAAACTATTGGGGTTCAAAATTGTATTTTTTTTTCTGATTAAATTTTTTAATCAAGGTTATTAAAATTATAAGAACAGATTTTCATGTTTTTCAAATCAGTGAGTTTTTATTAAATTGTTTTCGTTCTTTAGTGTTTTTTATTTTTTTTTCAGTATTTATACAATTCGAAGGATTTTATGATTGTATTGTAAGTTTCTGTGAGTATAAGTTTTTATTATTTTCATAGGTTTTCAAAAAAAAATTTTTGAAAGTTTTTTTTAGATCTATTGAATTTTCGTATTTTTTGGTTTCCATAAAATTGTGTGGTATTTTTTGGTATTTTTTTTATCTTTACTATTCTTATCAATCGCTCTAGAAGTCAAATTCTAAAAAAATGAAGTATCTTTATAGATTTTCAGAAAAATAATCAGTACCAAGTTTTTTATTATCATTATACATAATTATTTCAATCTATTTGTTTTATAAATATTTTCATCATTTATTGTTTATGAACATTACTCTGTTTTTTTTCATATGAAATAATCAATAATAATAATACCTGAACCTTGGATAAATAAATAAAAATTTGCTACCGAATTTCAAGTTACTGGAATCTCCAAGATCTGAGAAAATCCAATAATTCAATGTTACCAATTCCCAAACTTTAAATTTCTTGAACAAATGTAACAAATCATTAATTTTGCATTCATGTATTTTAGAGAATAGCAAGTTTTTATAGATTTCTGAAATTTTAATAATAATTATTGTCCCGAATACAAATTATCACATCAACTGATTAAAATAAAAAAAATTTCTTACACGTCTCGTGCTGTTGAATTCGTTTTTGAGGGTTTCTTGAAGCCAAGTTGTAATAAACAATAATTTTTTTAATTTTTACGTAACAAAAAATATATGTTTTTTTTTAAATAATTTTTCAGGAATTCATTTTCATAGAAAATATAGTGATTTGAGAAAACTCATTATTTCCTTGAAAAATTATTGTTAAATGCAACTTGACTGCGAGAATCACTAAATAAGAAAATAAATAACGTTTCCAAATTCCCCAACTTTTGAAATTTCTGAAAAGTTCTAGAAATGCTGGAGTTTAAAAAATTAAAATATGAAATCTCGAACATATGGATCTTCCAGAAATTAAAATTCCTTAATTCTTAACATTTAAAATTTTTCAATATATTAAAAGAGTGAACTTCCTTGATTTCTCAACATCTGAAACTTCTTAAATTCTCATTTTTCAACTATAAATCCTCATAATTGTTAGAATATTATTATCTAGTAAAGATAACGAAAAAAAAAAAACACGAAGGAATATTACTATAAATTAAACTAAAATATCAGTAATCATAAATTTGGACTGCATATTCATTAAATTGATTATTATTCTTGTAAAATCATTTTCCGAAATCTCTAAATATGAGGTTTTCGAAATCATCTTTTAATGTGAATTGCTTGTTCTAGAATGTACCTAAAATTTCAAGTTTCTAAAAAATTCAACAGAAAAAAAACAAATGTATAGAATTTACGCCACTGGCTTTAAAAAAAGTACTGAACAAGATTTTGGGATCATTAGTTAATTCACTAAACAATTTTTTTTTTAATTGTTTGTTAGTTTTTTTCCTATATTTCCATTTCCAATCTCATTTCCCGGAAGTCATACGAGGAAAAGTATTTTTTTATCATTGGAAAAATTCGTTTTACGAATGTATCGCAATCTCTTCAAGCTTCGTAAAAAACATCGGGAAACATGATTGATAACGGCATTGATAGCGACTACCATTCTGAGTAATATGAAACAGAACTGAATAAGAAAATTTTGTGAACTATTTTTTATTCATTCTTAAAGTTTTTTTAAATTATAAAAAGTATTCAATTTTTTTTATAACATTTATAAATTTATAAAATGTTATAAAGACTTTTAAGAATGAACGTGATATAACAAACAAATACGTTTTTTGTAGAATAATAAATAACATATGATGTTATTTGGTAAATCTTATTTCGATAAGAATCAAATGCGTTTTATTTATTGTAACTACGTGGGAAAAATAAAAGTTATCTTGACTTTTGAAATCCATTCAACTAATCTGAAAAAAAGTTTAACAATAGTTGAGTAACGTAATATTTCAGCTGTGTGTTTTTACAACAAATTTCTTCAATAAGAAAGTTTTTTTGGCATTATTCGATATCTTGCAATAGTTTTGAAATTTGTTATAAGCATTCTCATGAATTTCACAAGTAGAAGCGATTGGAACTCAATTCAATATTTCATAAGGACAGGAAACTATTTCGAAACTGTTTTAATAATGAAACATCAAGCATTGAATGTGTATAACTCTTAACAAAAAATTGTTCAATAGGGAATTGAAATGACTCATCATTTATGTTAATAAAAATCTAAGATTGTTCAAATTGGTAACGAATCACTAAATTTTTGTTTTTTTCCATTATAAAATTTCCATGTAAGCATTATATGAGTACATAGTTATAAAAACTTGTTTGCAATACTGTTAGAAATGGAAAACAGTAAATAACGTTTTACGAACCGAATTTCAGTTATCATATAATATATCGACATACGCTGCACTGAGCAACTGAAAGAAATGCAATTATAGAGCAACCTTGAAGAACAAAGTACTACATTATATATATCTAGCGCGGTATACAATATCAAGGTCAACGCGAATCACGAGACCGATCGTTCATTGTAAGTTTTCATTATTCGAACAAACACAGTTATTAATTCAAACAATTCTGGCATACAATCACATTTACGATAATATTAATTTTATCATTATTCGGCCAATTTAGATAATGCTAAAACAGCCTCGACCGTATGCTTCGTAAAAATAGTTCGTAACAGTTTTCGCCATTACTTCGAATCGTTGCGACTTTTCGATGCGTGTTCGAAAAAAATAATTTTTTCACTGTTCAAACAGCGCTTTTGTCACGAACGAAAACTCGACGCGGAAATGAAAATTTCGAAG
This sequence comes from Platygaster orseoliae, assembly GCA_030522825.1. Lineage (NCBI taxonomy): Eukaryota > Metazoa > Arthropoda > Insecta > Hymenoptera > Platygastridae > Platygaster > Platygaster orseoliae. The sequence continues at coordinate 12,342 of JAPYZL010051296.1, read as the reverse complement.
CTATTAGGAGCACGCTTATTTCAATCATCGCTACAGTTTGAGTAATAGGTTTAATGTTTAATTGACGCACAAGGTCAGATGTTTATTGCAAGGCCGTTATTGAAGCTAGAAAACCATACAATGGGAGATGGGCGCGTTAATCAATTTTTATCCATTATGAGCAAATTGCTTGCTTCATCACGCGCATTAAAAAATGCAATCATTAACGCCACGTGACAGCATGCTCATCCAAAAATTGCACTCTATCGTAAGGAAACATATTTCATCGTAGTTTATTATTGTTAACGAGGTTTTCTCAATATTTTGGTTGGAAAATAGAATTTTCGCAACTGAATTAATACGATTTTTTGGCGCCGATCCAAACAATGTGTCGTGACGAGTACGCCCATTCGAGTGTGAAATCGCGTATTTTCGTCTTGCGTAGACACTTTCGCGTTTTGGCAATACAAGTCCAAAAATGGAGTTTTAGCCCCCGAAGAACAGGGAGCCACTCTGCGTTCACTCTGTGGATAAAGAAGCGAGTGAACACAGCTGGTGGTATCTCAGTTTCTTGGGGGCACTGCCAACGATTTCGTCTTTCTTCGATCTTTCGAACGGTTATGAACAGCACCTTAAGTACCGCTGTGGTAAAGCAGAAAACGTGGTAGGTAAAATCGCATGTAATCGGTAAATGTCGGTAGGGTAGATTCAGCGTATGACGTAACAGCACAAGTAGGAGAAGGGGCAACTGGCGTTATGGATCAAAGTGAGTAATAGAGTTTCTGAACATAATTACGTTGTTTCATCAAAGTCTTCTGAATTGAGAAACTTGTACAGTGTAGGTAAGGAGGTCAAACAAATTGTACCAACCTTGTCCTCTGGCACTGCAGCCTGATTGGTCATGGGTCGTGGACAACGAAGAAGCTGAGTCAGGTGAGTGGTGATTTATAAGCTTTTCTTTTACAGTACTGACATGTAACGTTTATCCAAATCATTACATCTTACATCGGAAAACACTTTGAAGCATCTTGAACAAAGCTGAATTTATTTTTAGCTGGGATGCTTGAAAGTGTCTTCATCCGAAATATATACAAGAGGAACGGAACGAGAACTTGATATTCAGGGCAAACGATTTTGCAATATTGATACTCGATTTTCCGCTGCGAAGTGTGATGCAGTATTGGCACGAGTCACGATGACCATGTTTCAATCATGATCGAGTCATACTTGAGTATGTTAAGTGACACGTTTCAACTTTACATTCTACATGTGCAATGGTTTTCGAATTTCATTCAGTTACCACAAATTCAGGATTATTCTATAAGGAGTAGCAACCATCAATGCATTGTTTGTGAAGAGATGCAGTCGAGTTGATTCATGATTTTTCTTACAGTATACAGTTTGTTTTGGTAGACCTAACTAGTCACATTCCAATGCGTAGAACAGTGAACTTTGCTAAATTTCTGAACGTAGGAATGGTAAAACTGGAAGTAACCAGACCTTTTGGTACCAAACATGTAAATAAACACAGTCGCGACGAAAATAATTCATTTCCCTGTAAATGGTCCGTTGATCGAATTTTCCGCATTACTCGAACGAAGTAGGTCTTGCGATAATGATGAAATGGTATTTTTAGCAAGACCCCATAACATCCATCACTTGGATCAATTTTGATTCCAGAAAATGGAGCTTTCGTGGCATTGGAATTTCTATTCTTACATCGTTTCTGTTAATCAGTATTTTTCAAATACATTACTTCCTAATAGAAGGTCGATTAACGAGAAATAGGGAGCATATATAGACGAAAAATGGCCGACCTACTCTACAAATCTACTGGCTTAAAATTCGCTTGTGTACAAGGACGTCGTAGCATATTTTTCGCATTCCTACTTTGGTCTGCTACTCCTCCTTCTTCGTTTTACATGCCCCTCCGCTTTATTGCGTGGACGCTGTTACACAACTACCATAGGGTTTATTTTCGACGACGAGAAACTGTGCGAAAGCCAAGTGGTTTTCAGGCCAACTTCCCTTCGTTTATTTGCTAGATAGCTCAATACAACTTTTTCAAAGCACTACCGGAATCGTCTATTTCAGTATGACAGAAAGTAAGGGACTTGCCAAAATAACTGTAGGGAAGAGTCAGGCAAAACAGTCCACATCACAGTTTTGAAGTTATAACAATCGAACATTTTTTTTTTTTTGCAAAATCTAGAGTGAAGCTTGAAGAACAAAATTATATCGTACTTTCTTCACAAACAGTTTCTGTCTTCATGTTCTACGGGATTTTTCGAAAAATTTACAGTGACCCGTTTTATTCAACGGGTTGGGTAAAACGGGTCATCTATTTGAAACCATCTAGAAACGTATTAGTTGAGCGATATGTGCTTTATGCCTAATACACATATAATTATTAGTACGAGTAGGAACCAAACAGGCTTTTTCATCAACAATTGTCATATAACGCGTTGCTCATTCACGTGTGATGTAGTTTTTTTCATTTTCCGTCTTGTTTTATTTTTTTATTCTTTATTTTTATTTGATCATTTGTTTTTATTTGATTTGCATTATTTTCTATCTTGTAAAAAACTAGTTAATAAATGATTCCTACACGTGTTTTCTTATTTTCAGGCTTTCGGCTTTTATTAAGCCCTGCTTTGGAACAACAATTTTTTAAATAAACTAAGTTTCCAATTTTCATATTTGATCAAACAATTATGTTTATTATTACTCACAATATTTTTGAACATATAGAACATTTTATTACTTAAAAAAGAAAATATAAGAAAATAATAGTATATTCCTTAACTAGTGTGGGAAAGTTATTTTAACGAATCTGAAAGAGTCAAGGACCATATTTTATTCAACAACGTGAAGAAATGCGAGTTTTATAAGTTACAAGCGTGGGAGAAACGAGCCATTACTTCACGGCGTTGAATAAAGAATTTTCCGTTCACGGTTCCAATACATTAAAGTATAAATATATTACACTACGCAATAAAATTTGTAAAATGTTTTGTAACAAAGAAATATTCGTAGAAAATGGACAGTATTTCACCTCTTGAACACATTAGTAAAGTAAATAATGCTATCTTTTGATTTATTTTCGAGATCTTCGCAATAACATTTTTTATTCCCTATTTCTTTAAATAATCCATTTTTAATGTTTTTCTGAAAACAAAATTAAAAATGTTTTTTTCGAGACTAAGAAATCGATTCCAACAATCGTAATCAACAAAAAATAATTATCCAACAAAGCAAAAAGACATGTAGATTTAACATGACTTTTTGCTCTAGTAAATGATTATTTTTTACAATTATAACCATCGGAATCGATTCCAAAAGCTACAATTTGAATTTTTGTTTCAGAAAAACAATGAAAAATATTTTTGTTAATATCTCGAAAATGAGGTGAAAGATTGCAAAAATGTTTTATCAGTACGTTCAGGGTTTGCATTTCTATCCATTTTTGGTGAAAATTTCTTTGTGGCAAAAAAATGTTGCATAGTGTTATTAATAAATACTAAAGAAACCTTTATTTATAATCAGTTATGAACTTTGTTTATGTTTTCATTGTAAGTTCTTTAATTTTTACGCTTTATGATGCAATTAGGTTCCTCTAATATAAAATATTTTTTCGTTTTTCGTTAATTATAATCACTTATAAACTTGGTTTATGTTTTGTTCGAACATTTTCACACGAAAAATGAAAATTGTGAATGAAAATACCTGAAAACAAAAAACATAGTGCGTTAATTAATAGGTATAAATAATAATAATTTAAATGTAGCGGTAATCCTTTTAACCCACCAGGCCCATTTCACTTAAATCTCCCTTACACTTTTTAGGATGTATGTTGAAGGTAAACAAAAGTAACATATTCCAAGATATATATATTTCAATATATGTTCGGATATGTGCTAGCTAGCCTTTGTCGCCACAAATCACAGATATAAAATCCAAAGTATGTGATATTACTTATCTCACACTCTGATTTTGATATCTTTAAAATCCATCCTGGGATTTGTCCAGAATGGAGAGCGTATAAATTCGATAAAATACGAGTCGTTAAAAATTTTACGATTTTGCCCATAAAATGAAAAGAGATGTCCAAGGTTTTTTTTTATTAACTCTGGTGAATCGATATTGCACCTATTTTAGAAAAATATCATTTTAGCAAACAAATTTCCTTCATACCCTTATACTCACTCACAATTACCGATACTGGTAGGATTTGCTCCTTCATGTTCAAGACCCAACCGAGAATTCGCTGAATCCTAAACCGACTGTAAAATAACGATTTCCCATGCCAGTCAAGTATAGAGTAACAAAATCCCGGCAAATGTCCGCAATTACTCGCGACTGCAATCATAATCGAGGTCCCAACTTTATATGTTCTATTTTTGCGCGATTGCAGCTGAGCCGGGCGATGCATTGAACAGTAGCTTCATCTAGCTTGGAGGTTACGTACGTGGCTCTGCGCCACGCAGCTTGGCACGGTGTTCTAGCCAAGTTGTGTAATGCGCTCTACGATATCCCCAAGCAACTTCTAGATCGAGCCAGTACAGGCAATGTCGTTTTTGCTTCGCTCGCGAATTGCGGCGTGTAGTTGCACTCGTTCTCTTCGCGTATCGCATTCTCTCCTGACCGTCATCTTTCGCACTTGGTATCGCTAATCCCGCACCTTAACAAAGCTCTCGATCATCGGTTTTCCCAACAATTCATTTCCCGAATCTCCGTTCCAGTCACAAATATTCATCCCCATTAGCCTTTACGTTTCGGTGTCTTAATAATAGTTCGCAGCATAGACCCATATCCGCGTGTTCATAGGACTAAAAATAGCACGAGCTGCGGTAGCGACTAGGAAGCGATGAATTAAGTGCAGTAGTTTGAATTTTCCGAGCTCGGATAGACGGTTTCGTCGGACCTCTTCTAACAGATAGTCTATTTGTGCATTAACCATGGTTTTGGAGAAAACGTCATCTCCCTGCGTGCAGAATAAATAATGGGGCACGCTTCTTCACTCTCGATGCGCATCGAGAACGAAAGAGGCGTGTTGTGTAACAATGCCTAATGCCTTGGTTTTCCTCGCAAACATCGTCACTCCTCATATTGCACTGTAGTCGCAGCGCGAGTGTTGATCGGCCCTGTTATCGACAGCTAAGTACGCGAGCTAGAAAACTGTGTCAACCAATCGGCTCGATACATATTTTTTTTTCGGTCAATTTTTCCCTCCAAACGCACTAATTTTCCGAGATCGGAACTTTGTGTAAATAAAATATGTGAGAGAAATAATCGAGAAAATCGACGCTAGGAAATATAAAACGCGACGTGAATTGATCCATCTCGTGTCGCGAACAACATGACCTTGCTTTTTGCTGACACCTAATTATTGCTAATAATTATTTCCATCTTCATCTTTTCTTTTTCCGTGGATTGTCTCGTCACTGCGCCGACCTTGAGAAGCGATGCATGCAAATTGATTTTGAGGAAACATTAATGCGCTGCTGGCGTGCAGTTTTCATTCGTGAAAATCTCAAAATAGGAAGTATTTGGTTCGAGTGGTGCACCAATTGTTTGTTAATTCATAACGAGGGCGTTTTTTTAACACTTGTTATGTTGGGCGTGTGTGTGTTTTGATTGCTGGCTTCTATTGTCGCCTACATTTAATAATTTATGCAACAACACGTACTTTCCTTGAATTAATAAGCATGATGCATAGAAAAGGATGGCAAATAAATGAATGCAATTAAAATGTCGCTTAACAGTATTTGCAGCATTTGGAATTCAGTCGAGTGATTTATGATATTGTCGGACAGTACGAAAATTGGTTTGTACATTTTTGAAAGACTTTTTTTACTCTGGTAAAAGACGGTTATTTCATTTGTGTTCATATAAGTTTTTGTGCTGCGCTTGCAATGCATTAGAAATTGATTAGAAAATTAGTATGAGTTACGTAACGATGGAATAGAGCATCTATAAATGGACTCTCTGAAGGTACTTTTGAAAACATTTTTTGGATTCAATATTTTTGGTTTTTGAAACTTGCAACTTTGTTCTCAAATGATTTTACTTTTTTTTATCTCATCGGCATCGCTTTTGCCTTCGACAATGTTTTTTTTATCTTGAGGTCATTTTTCAATCTCGTCCTTGAAAATTTATGTATCTGTTTAATAACAATTCCCGAGTACAAAGTGTTGTTTTTAACAAACTTTTCTAACATTTTTGTAAAGAAAAATGTTTCATAACGAAATCTTGTTTCCACCTACATTTTCAAATCTGAATAATATTCTATGATTCATTGTTTGCAGCGTATTTGAGGAATGCAAATTCATCCGATTGAATTTATTTCAAGGTCATGAAAGTTTCAAGAAAATTTTTTGAAAAGTGCAAAACTTAATAAAACACCGCATAAACAGTCATTTTGAGTAGCTTAGGATTAAAATCTTCTAAAATATCGTTTCAACATATCTTTATTTCCATGAATTCAAGTTTTTCTGATATTTAATCATATTTTTAAAAAATTCCAAATGTCGAATTTTTAGCGAAATTTGTAAAAATCTGAAAATTGAATCGCTTCAAATCTGCAATCACGTCTAATGCTACGTAGATCTATGCATGAACACAACCATCCTGTTGAAATCGAACAAAAATCTGCAAACAAATCCAAAAACCGATTGACAGCCTCTTAAGTTTGGGAAAAAACTAAAAACTCACTATGTCTACAAAAAAAAAAAAAAAAAAAACAATTGTTTCCATATTTTTATCATCTAATAACTAATATATCCTTGCTCATCATACAGTAACATCTCTCTTAGAGACCTTCCTTTGCCTCTCACACATGCGCGCGCAATCAACCCTTTTCTTACTCGAGCTAGAAACATTGGTCATGATGTCGTCAGCTCACAGTTGCACCAAAAAGCTTCTTGACTCCCAGGGGCGTCATTATCAAGAGAACTTGATGAACGCTGTACGTAAAAAGTTTGAGGGCACTCGGATGTTTTTCAATTATTTATACTTTTCCAAATATTCTATAGTTGGTTGAATAGTCTTTCTCATTTTCTTACATTTTCATTGTAATAGTATAGCCACTACAAATTAAACATTTTGTTTATTTATTTATTAACTTGAACGAGTAGATCCCTTTACAGAAATATTGATGACATTTTGACTCAAATCTTGATCGTAGAAACGACTTTCAAGTGTCCTTAAACTTTTGACCTACAGTGTACGTCGGAAAATTCGACTTACACTCACACCGCGTTAAGCTGTTCTCGAATCTCAACCTAATGTGACATGTCACGTGAAGCGTTAGATCAACATTCGCTGGTATTTTCACCGGCCCAAATTCTCATGTCTGGTTTTTTCGTGACAGTTTAATTTTGTCTTAAATAGGCATGAAGAAAAAAGGTTCTTCCGATAAGTGGCACATGGTCCTCGAGCAGTGCCTCTTAACGCGGCGCGAGTGTATTCCGAAATTTGAGAAAACTACCTTTCACAAAAACCTTGACATCGCTCGTTTCCTTCAAATGGTCCATATATCAGTCTCTTTAACGACCCCTCCACTCCCACGAGAGCTCGTGCATCCGACGCGTCTACTATTTGACCCAAAAACATTGGACCCCACGAGCGTGATGGTGGAAGGTATCCCCTCCCAGTGACTTTGCGCCCGAGAGACTCGGAGCTCCCCAGGAACATCGCTATCGCGAGAGTCCAGTGTACGTCGGGAAATCCCAAGTCGTAGGGTATTGAAATAAAAAAAGCGTGGCGACAGAGGCGGCGAAAAAACGGAAGTGGGTCACGCAAGAGTACAAGGGCAGTTGAGACTCGTGCCAGATGCGCGTTTACACGAGCCCTGAATACTGTAAATGCACTATCTGGTACGACACCTCTTCTGCTATCACCACCCTCCACGTGTCGACGAAAAACTGCAAATTTCGAGCAATGCGGCGCCCCCTCTCCCACTCACCCACTTCACCCCCCCCCCCTTTCCAAACCACATTAAATATGACGTCAATAAAAGGTCGTCGCGATATACACGTAAAGCTCGAAATTTGCTTTTAGTATTGTCTTTACATTAGCTTACATCACTCGAGAGAAGTTTTACAAGTGCTCTGAGATTTACATTTCTCCGGTTTCGAAAAAATCACTGTTCTACGATCTCTACGGTTGGGCCAATTACGAGCTTTAAGTGTATATTCGTCTGCGAGAGTTACTTGTGTCGTACTTTTTTCATTTTTTTGACGTTTTTGCTTAGGCATTATTCGTTCACGTCAGTTCGCTTTGATCGTTTTTTGAATGAATGAAAATGAAGTTGATGCTGGTAAGGTTGATGTTGTAGGGTTTCAGCATAGGAAAGTGAACCTTATGAAAAATAAGTCAGATTGTGGTTTTTCTTGATTAGACGTATTTGGATATGAAAACCATTGCTGTGTAGAATATTTTGATGATTTGAGGTTTGACTTCGATGTGTTTTAGGTGAATTGAAAAATGTAGTTGAAGCGTGTCAATGTTGAAAATGCACCGTGGCGAACGTTTTTCGATGTTTTGTTATATTGTTTTGCTGCGTGAAATAAAGTTTTTTCATCTGCACTCACTTTATTCATTGACTGTGTCCTTTGGTATTTTTAAACGAGTGAATGTTTCATAAATTGGACTCGTGCCAACTGCATCGATACATTTTTGGACGGTCACGTGTTGTTTTCGAGAAGATGTCTACCATAAACAATGCAAATATTTTTTACTATTTTTTTGTAATATGTCGATAAATCATCTTTTTTCATTTTTTAGAACTCATCACCTTGAGCTTTTGGAATGTCGTTCAATAGTTGATGAATGAAATTTATATTTGATAGTGTTTTGAGTTGAGATATTTCTTTCTATAATTAAGATGTCTACCATAAACAATCGAAACATCTTCGACTAGTTTTTCATAATTTTTTCTAGAATTCACCATGTCAAACTTTCAATAGTTTATTAATGAAATTGACATTCCATAGTCGCTGAATTTTGCCGCTGAAAAAGTATTGTTCTCTTGAATGGAAATTTTCTTCTTTGGTATTTTACAAGTGTTTTGAATTGAGATGTTTTTGTTGCTGAGCGTAAGTTGTTTAAATACTTTTTATAAGGTGTTAAATTTTGATAATATTTATTTTTATTATAGTATGCTTTTAACATTTTTTAAGGTATTTTATTATTTTTGAATTTCAGCTACGTAAACTGCAAAGGCAAGCTGTTTGAAAATAAGATACTTTGGTTTGGGATCCAAGTTTTCTTGAATTTTCAGTTAAAAAGTAATGTTTTACATGTGTTCAATTTCTTATTTCGTTTTATAAAAACAAATAATTTTTTTTTAATTTCAATAGCCGCTTGAAAAATGTATTGAATTTTTTCGTTTTTGTTCTTTTTATTATATATCATGCCTGGCATTAGTTTGAAACAAATTGTTTATTTCTATACTTTGACTGTTATTCGAATTAGTACTCAAAAATTTTTTTCCATCTATATAGATAAATAAAAGTTAGAAACCAAACTTCTCAAAACTTTTGAACATTGCAGTGCGAAATTTTAAAAATAAAACCCTTATATATAGTTATAAATTCATGTTCTTTTTCAGTATCTCGTAAATCACGAATGTTTCAAATTTTATGTATTTTAATTTGATGTTATTCTATATAAAATTTTTTTTAAGATGCTTAACGTATCATAAATTTTGTTGAGTTCTAAACGAAAATTCTAAATTTTGATAAGATATTCAACTTTTTACGAAAGAAGATATTTCAATGTAGAAATTCACGATGTGAAATAATTTTTCCTATCTGAAAATAATAAATATCTTAGGACAATTTCCGTGAGCAAAAATATTATTTGAATACAAACTTATATTCAAAATTACTCTTTTATATAAATAGGTAATATTTATATTGAAATTCTGGTTGAATTCTCTGAGTATAACTTTAAGATGTACAAACAAACTTTCCAAGACACAGAATATAAACAATTAAAAAAATTTTTTTTTTGCGGAAAAATTTTGCAGTTATAAAATTCACTAGCATAATATTTACTAGACTCGATGTATTATTTCAATACCATTGATTCTGCTACGCGAAACTGAATTTTTTAATTGACCTTGAACTAAATTCCAAGTCTCATCATTTCCGCTTCACAAATGACTAGTTTCAAATATTCAACATGGCGGAAAATTTTCCCTAACGTCTATGTTTCTGCAAAGCTATTTTAAAATGTCGAGAACAAAATTTTCATCGTTAATTTTATTCTTTGAACTTGTAAAAATTGTTCCTCTGAAACACACCTCAAAACTTATTATTTTTTAGGTATTATTTATTGGTAAGTATTTATTTTCTCGATTGATTTCATTGATTGACTAGAATTTAAACTTTTTTCATCGAAATGTGTATTTTTCAACTAAGCACAATAAATTATATTGTTTATATAACCTCTTCCTGTTAGAATTTTTTATACGCAAAAAATATGTATATTTTTAATCCAGTTACAAATTGATAAACGATCGAGATTAGAAAAAATTTTAATCAAACGTTTTTTGATATTCTAAAATATAATTAAATAAATATTACAAATATATGTATATGTTATAAAAAATTACTATAGTTCAGTGTGTATGAAATAAATTGCAAACGTGAAACTGTTTTGTAATTTTTATAAAAAAAACTGAGGTAGAAGGGCACGTAAGTGATTTCTGTAATTCCTTTTCACTTAACATGACTAGATAACCAAGACAAATGAAATTTGAAGAAAAAAAAACATTGTTCCTAACAGCGCACTATAGGTTTCACCACACTAACCTGGGCAACGGGAAAAATGATAAACTATCTTATTTTTATCATTTTCCACCCCACCCCTAAAAAAATCAAAAATATATAGCAATCTGTGCAAAGTGAAGATAAAAAAAATCAAAGCAATGACCAACATCGAGATTAAATCATTTCGACGTGTACCAAATCTAAAATTATGGAGGATAAGCAAAGATTGGAAATTCTAAAAACGGATATTCATCGAACGACCGCCATGTTGGCAGTGTGGTTAGCTGGTTGTGTTTTTTTTTAATCACGACCGCTATCGGCACTGCAATTATGGTAGTTGTGAAACAACTAAAAGAAACTCATCGTCAATCGAATGGAGAAATAATCATTATTCGTACTTTATCGACGAATGCTGCACATCGTTCAATTATTTCGTAAGTATATCATGAAGGATGATATATTTTCCTAACGTTTTGTCCCAAATCCGAAATCAACTGAGTTATTAGTAATTAAAATTTACTACCCGAATTCCTTCGATTGGAAATTTCACTCTGAATTAGTGAAATTTCAATCGTTTTAGATTATAAGGTTACTCGGAAAAAAGCGATTAATTTACTTTTTTTTTAATGAATTATCACTGAGAAACGATTTGAATTTCCCTCATTTAAAGTTAGGAAAAGTTGACCCGTTCACAGAAAATTTTCTTATTTTATAATTACCCTAGTGGTTTTGATTCTTCTAAAAATTTAGATCTTGTATAAATTTTTATGAAAAAAAATTTTTTACAATTTTTCTTATAGAAAATGTTTTTGAGTAGAAATTCATTAAAAGAAATTGGTTACGAGTGTGAAGGTTGTATGCCTCGGCTTCGCCTCGGTCTACAACCTTCAAACTCGTAAGAAAAAAACTTCTGTCCATGGTGCGCACTATATTTTTAAACCAAAAGCCTTAAAAGTAGACTTTTAAGGTCTGAAATCTATAAAGCTACTTTTTCGTCTTTTTCTGTCCGAGTCACGTGACCTGTGCGGGCGTTTTACACGTTGCCAAATACAATGTGAAAGGGTGTAGCCGGGTAAGCATATGAAATTGGCCCCAGATCCAAATCGAATTTCGTATTGGCCACATTAAAGAGGGTTAACTGTAATATCTTTATGCGAATTTTCAACCACCTGTCGGCCATATTGGATGAGTAATTACTGATTTTGCGAATTACGTTTTTCGCATTTTTCGGCTAAAGTAATCATCCGAAAAATCTGAAAAAATTCACGCAGCTTTATTCACATGTCCTGCATATTAGCAAATTTCTTGGGAATTTTAGAGCGCGAATTTCACGTACAAAAAAATTGCAAAAATTTTTGCACGCGAATTTTCGCAACCTTTTGGAAGCCTATAAAGTCAAGTTTTTCAGTATAAATTAGTACTGTCTAATTTCTATTATAGAATTTTTTCAGATTTTTCAGTGTGGTGGACGGTAGTTAAAAAAAAACGAAACTACTGAAATGTCAATTTTTCGTCAGTTTTTGCTGTCAGTGTCGATTTCAATTGTTTAAAGTAACTTAACGAAACTAAAACATTATTTCTTTCC
>JAPYZL010051243.1:0-19554 GCA_030522825.1 Platygaster orseoliae | reverse complement strand
TTCATATAGAAAATGGTAGAAGTGTTAACTATGATGAATGGAAGATGAACAATCACAAAATACTAAGGGCATCTTTCGAACGAGCTCACAGTGCCTCTAATTTACATTCTACAGCTGTTGAATTGAAGGATTCGTCGAAATCGAGTCTAACGTAAGTGCTGCAGAATGTTGATCCATATATACATAAGCATTGATTTTTATCCTGCTGGAAGCTGCGCATTTTCATGATGTCTATAATTTGATTGTGGCTGCTAATTCTTATGTTTTTTACAATTGTGCAGAAATATCATGTATGTGATCGAATTACAGATGTTTTCAAGCAAATAATTCGTTGTTGATGTAATTCTTGCCTAGTAAAAAAAGGGATGCATTTTGAAATAGTGTACTGTGACGCGCGGAGACCCCGTCGATGTGGATACCAACGCTGGCTTGCAATGGTTCAGAGGTCAAGAAAGTAAAACACAAGGAGGAATGTTCAAAAATGGCTGATACCAGCGTTATTATTAGGTTGAAGAAACAGTCAATACAATTATGTACAATCTCTTAGTATTCTAAAGGTCGCTGAGGTCGCCATCAGTATTGTAATGCTCAAGACAAATATCGCAAGAAAAATCAAGTGGCTCTGACAAGATCGGAGAGAATGATAGTTCAGCCGGTGGGGCTGATAGTCCAGCTATTTCCTCTATTTCTGCTCCCGTGATTTCTAATCTAACCTTTTTGGAGAACTCTCTCCCTTTCCCTATGTTTTCATCAAACAACTCCTCAAAATCCTCTGTCTCTTGACCTCTCAATAAGATTTTATCGTCATCTATCGAAGAATTTTCTGGGGTCTTCTGGTTTGTTTTAGCACATTCCTGAATTCTGGCCCTAGTCCAGAAGGTCGGGTGTTTGGTCAGCTTCAGTCGAAAGCATCTAAACGCGGCCTGTCCGCTCGATACTATTGCCTGGTCTCTTTCCCTATTCTCTCTGAATCTGACAGGGATTGGGGCATCTGTATTTCGGCTATACCGCTGCCCGGTCTCTAGCCTTTTGCTTGCGGTACACCCTCTAGCATAGCTTTCCCAGAGGGAATATTTTCTCCCCACTAAAATAGCAATTCCGTTAAACAATATCTTTTATAGCTTCTCTGAAAAAGGAAAAAATAATTACTTTTCCGTGGGTTGATATCTGACACCAGTCAAGGCTATAGCGTTGTGGCGTTGTATCAATATCGTCTCTTGCTTAGAGCGATTGTTTGCTTAGGAGCGATTCTTTACTTAAATGTACGTAAACTAATCGAGAGATCCTAGTCTCTCCCTTGGAGACTTCGGAGACCGTTGAAGAAAATACGGGAGATCGCGGAGACTACAAGAGACGATAAAAAAGACTCGGTAGATTCAGAGAAACTATTTTGGAGACTTCCAGAGACTTCGGAGATCGCCAGAGACTCCTGATTTTTTATCCCGGGTAATCCTGCAAATATTATGTGAAACGCCATTATACTTGGGCGATGAAAATAAACACCGAGCCTAAGAGTTTCACATTGAATACACACATGGTTTCAACTTGCTTAAATGTAAGTTTCGTCAAAATCTAATCGTCTTGAAAATAAAAGCAGGATAAAATTAATTCGTGGGCTGCTGTCAAGTATTTAGAAAATTAACATCGTTTTATGCATCTTAATAATGCACTTTAAAGTAACATTTTGTAATGAGAAAAAACTGCACTGTTTTTTATGTGCTCAGAATATTTGCTACAAAAACATATAAAGAATTCGCCTCGAATTTTCTTGCATATTACGAGAAATACAATATTTTCCTTCCCATTCACAAACTTAGGACTGTCAGTTACAGAACATTATATAAGTCATAGGGATGTCTACAGTGGCTTATTGGCCAAAGTGGCTTAGTGGCTTATATTCAAAAAAATTGAAGTATACATACATTTATTGTGTTCTAAGATACTTTTGTTTGTCGCATAAAAAAACTTTTCATAATAATAGTAAAGATGTTTCGATTATCATTTTTCAAATCATTTTCCACGTATACTGTGATCTTATTTCCGAAAACCGTCAATAAATTCTTTTGCGTGACCGTACCATTTACGATCTCCCAAGTTCTATGCTCTTCAATAAATGCTGGTTCTGTCAGTAAGTGATTCTTTGTCAACAGTACGAGGTTCTTTGCGACATGCAGCAACATCTCGGACATCTGCTGGTTAAGTGTTCCTGGCTTTCATTCTCTTCGGCTTTTTTTTATAATAACGTGCAATAAAGCCCTCGGTCGCATAATACGGCAGTAACGTCTTCTGATATTTGCCATTTTATGTAAGCTCCACTTACGGGTCGCGTCCCATATTAAACGTTTTCAAGAATTACGAGGACCTCTCGAGTCTCTATAACGCTAACTGCGAAATTTAGAGTTTCGGTCGAGTGTGTTTATGTGGTCTTGGGAAAGGTAATCGTGTTAGTACTGATTCTTTTGAACCTTTATTGAAAAAATCGCTATGTTTCAAGTTTTTCATGTTGGAATCATAATTTTTTCACCAGATATAACTCTGAAACAACGTAAACGTCATGAGAAAAAAATTTCGAGCGCCAATCCCTACGCGGGGCTGTAAATAATAGCGAGTCAGCTATCTCCTCGCGTAATTAAGAGCAGAACGTCTTCATATTAACGCGGTTATCGCACTTTGAACCGCCGTGATCTCGCGCCAACATCTGAAACCAACTACTGGGACTCCCCTTTTTTTTATGTAAAAACATTGCACCACTCAATTTTCTCGTTATTGAAAATCGCATGCGACGCTCGTTTCCCGCTTGTAAGATTCTATTTTATAACTTGAGCGTGAAAAAATTGTTTCGCGGTAACAAGTCTGACTAACTGAAAATTGACGGAACTCCGCATTTTGTTTCACACAATAAATATAAAATATAAAAATGTCAATAAATTGCAGTAAAAGTTTATAAAATCAGTAGAATCATACAATAATTTCAATAAAAGTTGAATCGATATTATGTCATATACGAGTAATCTGCTGATTACTCGAGATTTTTATGTTGCTTGAACACACGATAAGAGAAATTGTAATGATACAGCTTTCACCAGCTAAAGTTTACTCGCTATAGAAACATTGAATATTCAGTAGCCTTGTGAACTACTCACCCGACAGTTAACTAATACGATAACTGATCTGATCTGTTATTCAGTAACTCGCCGGGCTATTAAAGATCGATGAAGGCGATTTAGTGTGAAAATTATGCAATCACAGATGCATTTCTTGAGTGGTCGAGAATAGAAAAGAGTTGAAAGAAAGGAAAGGAGATTTTCAGAACTGGGAAGTGGTAAGTGTTTTTTTAATAAACTCATAAAAATATACTGCACTGAGTACAGGAAAATTTTTTCTTAATTAGTTGACTGAGTACTGTCAATATTGCACACATTGCAGAATGTAAAAGCAAATTTCATTTAATTTCAATTACAATTTCAAACACACATGATGTATTAAATTTAACACACCTATACTTTAAAGTTATATTAGCGTAAATATATATTATATGCTTTTATTATATTATTAATACAGGGTATGTGTAATAGGCGTTATACAGTTTTTCTTAAATGTAAGACAAAAATTTTTAACAGTGTAATTGTAACACACCTTTACCTTGAAAATGCAATCAATTATAAATTTTTACTGTTTTAATCCCTTCAATCGCTGAGCTCAAAATGATAAAAAATGACATCAAGCATCGAACTCGCGTTTTCCGACGGACGGCGAAAAGCTTCTCGCGTGAGTCAACTATATAAATGTTCTTGACCGTAAAAATATCATTTTGCGGTCCCGGGCCGTACCTGGGAACGAAAGCAACAAGGAAGGAGAAAAAAGGCACGGACTTAAAGTGCCCGCGTTTTACAAATTATTCAATTAGTCCCGTGAATTAAAGTATACATATTCATCACTCCTGATACGCGCATACTATATGCTTCCTGCAAAATATACGGCTGCTGCTCACATAAACAACTCAGAAGTCCACGTGCGCTTCGGGATCTAACGAATGCGTGTATGCGGTGCGTAAAGTTTGCGGAATGTGCTAATTTGCCGAACTCGAAACTTTGGTGAGAATCGCGACGGAATAGATTTGAAGGTTTGGAGACATTTTACGATTTTAGAGAAAAAAAGAATGATTTTATCAACAATTTTTGGGACTGTGTGGAAGAAAATTTTTCTTTGCATAAGATAATTTACATTATGAGAATTAATAAAGTAGGAGTGTGATAATTTGAGTTCCATGCTTTGTGTTTGACGAACATTGTGGGAGTTATCAATGATTGCTTGAAAATGTTAAGTAATAACTTTTTTTTTTTAATTTGCGAAACTTGTGAAAAAATGTCCATTCAGATGAACTTATCGGAATTCAACCAAGCTAAGTATTAATTTATAAATTATCTGGACAGTAATAACAAAATTTACATTCAGATTCAGAAAAGAAACTTGAATGTGAGATATAATCATTGAAACTTGAAAGCACTCAAATCTTCTCAAAATACAAAAATTAGAGTAAGAATTTTCGAACAAGGTTCATAATCAATAAAAAAGCCTTGCAAAACCTAACGTAAAATAATTTATCATATCAAGCGAATTCAAACAATCTAGAATGTCATCATTTTTTAATTTTTGTAATTTGATCATAACTAAATTAAAAATAATTGAATTTGATCAGGAAAATTAGACAAAGAGTCTAAATGAAATTTAAACTTGTTAAAAATAAAACAAATAAGTACAAACGCTTTCAAGTGAATACAGTAGTGTAACATAATTTTTCAATAGTTTTTTGTTTGTATTTTGTTTGTGATTTGATACATTTATATTGGATAATATTATTTTTCATCATTGTGTTTATAATTAAATAAACATTTCTCCTTGTTATTGAATAATTATCATTAATCATATTTGCTTGAGAGTTTCATCTGCCATATTTTTCATTCGCCAAAACTTGGGAATCTTTCACAACACTTCGTTGTATTAGAAAAATGAAGCATACGATTTCAGAATCTCGAAACGCAATAATTCGTAAATACTCTTTTTGTCATAATATTGAAAAAT
Organism: Platygaster orseoliae; assembly: GCA_030522825.1. Taxonomy (NCBI): domain Eukaryota; kingdom Metazoa; phylum Arthropoda; class Insecta; order Hymenoptera; family Platygastridae; genus Platygaster; species Platygaster orseoliae. Next base: position 14,472 of record JAPYZL010051243.1, on the reverse strand, counting down.
CAAGAGTTTTATCTAAAGTAAAAAAACTGTCAAACAGTTTACATAATAATCACAAGCTTATACTGAACCTCATAATTATTTCGATGTTATACCTACTTTCGATGATCTCAAATCAAAAATGTTCGATTAACTTATATTTGAGTAAAATTTTTGAATTAAACATTCTTCATAACACATTTGTTTTTTTTTCCATATTTCAACTTAGCATAATGTTGAAAGATTATATGCTTTAACTTTTTCTTCCAAATTTCGAGATTGTGTATGAAAACTATTGATGCTGCCAAAATATAACCATTAAATAATTTAAATTAAATTTTTGAAAATGTGCAGTAGGTTCATGAAAAAAAACTAGTATTAGTTCAGTGAAATTTAAAGTTGTTATTTTTTAGTATAATTGTTCAATACATGAATACCTCAATTTTCAAAAGTTATGTTTAATAATTTTTCACCAGCTACTATTAAAAAATAGCAATTGCCATTTTTCACATATAAACCTCGAAACATAACAGAATATCATGTGTCAAAAACTTATGTTCAATTTACTCATTACTCGACATTTTAGTGGAAAGTTTGAAATTTCAATGCATAAGAATATACGTAATTTATTTGTTGTTTTTTTTAAATGGTAATACTTGTTGAAATACAAAAAACAGAACAATCCCTTTTTTTCATGAAATTTTTTCATTCCTTAAATTCACGAATTTTGTGGAAATTTTCAAAACTTGCAATAAATCAGGTTAAAAATTGAAAATAAGAATTAAAGATCAGAAAAAAATCAGGTCTCACAATACTGTACATTTCAAATCAAGTGAATTTTTTTTCATTTTCATGCAATTTTTTCACGTATCATAAAAAATATATGTCTAGTTGATGAGTTAAAAAGTACTAGACTACCATAAACTGGACAATACATGTTGTTGAATGTTTTTTAAGTTTGTTATTATGTTCAATTTCAGAAAATTTATAAATCAAATGTGTTTAACCCATTTATTAAAATATATTTAAATTTAACTAACATATATTATTCGAATTTCTTTTTATGTTATACTTATTCATATGTTATTATTTTTAAATTTTTAAATATGGTAGTGTGTGGTAAATTTGTTTCCAAAAGATTAAAAGATGAGTTACTTAAAATTTGATTCATAAGTCAACATTTGAAATGATGTAAGCATAATTGAACTTTTTAATTTATTCATTTGTTTTGTATTTCAAAATCATAGTACTTTAATTTTAAAACCAAAACGGTGAATGATTTAAGAAAAAAAAAAAACTAGCATTACCGTTGTTTTATGACAATTTTTGTTTAATAATAAGTTAAGCAACGCTTCTATAGTATTCAACGATTTGAAAACCAAAATGTTTCTCTTTTACCAGACGAGAAAATTTGCTGCTAGTTATAGCTAAGTGTCAAGTTTGGCCTCAGAAAAAAATTCGGCACCGTGGTTAAGAAAACACCTAGCATAATTTTACAGTAACTCATAAATTTTCGGTTAAATTAGTATTGTAGAAATGACTTTTACGTGCAGAGAAACTAAAAGGATTGCTCTGCTTTTTCTTGTTACTTACGAAAAATACACAATGTATACCTAACACACAAATTTCAGAACTTCCGAATTTCCCTTAACTCGAAAAAGTATTTATGCATACGTATATATTTCAGTGATGACATATTGTAAAATATACCGTATATTGTGTATCTTTTCCCGCGCTGTAATAATGTTTATATCATAGGTAAAATCAAGATACATACTTCAGACGATTTCTTTTTATAGGTAACTTTTCCCTTATATGAATCGAAGATTAGAATTAAAAAAAAAGAAGTATATTTGATGTACTCTGAGGAAAATATACTACATTGGATACTGTGACTACAGTAATTAATACGGTGTCTACCAGAATAAGTAAGGTGTTGACAATACATAGTATGTCATTTCGAAAAAAAGTTTTTTTCCCACAACTAGTGCAATAAATTTTTCTCAGTGTAGAAAACTGGCAGTTACATACATCTTGATCTCATTTTTTTCTCAAATTACTCTCACACACCATCTATTCAAAAAAATAATTTTTAGGTTTACCATGAAACAAGACAGAAGTAGAAAGAAATGACCCGACTGGAGCAGCAAGCCGTAAAAATTCCAAAAATCACACTTATTTCTTTTCAAAAATACTTTTCAACAACTTAAATATTTTCTATGCCCAGAAAACTCTGTAATTGACTCTAAAATTAAACAAATCGTGACCCAACGGATACACCATCTCTTCCTTGTCCCTCCCCCTCTCTCTCCAAAGCCTCCAATATGTAATCCACAAAGTCACCATTACCCTCAATAAAAAGACCCGACCTCACCATAAAGACGTACAATTCTTATTCATGGATTTTTCCCGCGAAAACGCGATCGTATGCGGTATTACAATATATATTGCAAGGAGTCAAAGCGCGAGTACCGGCTGTTAAAAGCAGTAGGTAAAACCAATTGCCGACACTACGCTAGGTACTCGGTTAGACATCTTTCAAAGAGCCCGTCGACAAAGTGAATGAAGGTTCGAGGCCCGTTGTCGTTCCGCCACTTTCTGAAGGGTTGCAGAATTCCACGAGTCGCACGAAGGGGGGTGTGCGGGGGGCTGTGCAAAAACCGACGATTCTCCGCCGCGTTTCCATTTCGAGGGACGAGGGGGGGTGGAAGGGGGGAAGGGGTGGCGAGACAAGGGGGTCCTTTGATCCTCGACAGTCGCTGTCGGCAAACAGGAACTGAGTTCACCGGCGTTACCCAGCTACCGTGCTTTAATACCCCATGCAAATTTCGGGAAAAGCTCCAACCTCCCCTGTAGCCCTCGCGAGACGCCAGCCGGTTATATTGCTTTTCGAACAAATCGCTATATCCGATTCACTCGTCCGCTTGATACCCTGGTGGAGCAGGCGGGGGGAGGCGGAGGGTGATAACGACATAAATGTTTGAAGCGACGCGATCGTTTTCGTTCGGCATTGATGTGGAATCGGTGTTTGGGAAAGTGGAGATAGGGAAACATCATTAGAAAAGTTTTGTTTTGATACTCGTGTTTAAAATCAAATTATTTATTCTGTAACCGTAAAATCCATGACAACTCTCATCGTGCATGATATAATTGTACCTCCAAAGTTTCGTCGTAAAATATTAATACCAAAAACCGCAATATTCATGGAATTCGAAAAACAACCGCAAATTACATCATGACCGTAAATAACATGTCATTATTGGCATTCTGCCAATGCACAGCAACATTGGTCATCGTCGATTTTGCTATTAGGAATCTTTTGCGCGTAAACGTTGGTGCCCGCAGGCTCTCGCAGATTTTCGCGGTTCAGGAAGCCACGTATGCTAAATTGCTATGTACTACTGACGTTTCTATCTGTATTTTACGACGAATTTGATACGATGTCGAGAGCCAACGATACGAATAACCGGCAAACGAGTTAGAAGTTGATAATTTGAATTCAACGAATGGCGAATTAGGCTATAAAGCATGGATTTGAAAACAGAACAGCAAAAAAGCTATGCATAGTAGATAGATCAGTAAATTAACTTTTTAATCACAAAGTAATACATGGAAAAAAAACCTTGGTGTATTTCTGATTTTTCAGTCATGTTCTTTCAGTCTTGTATTTACACTTCACTTGGTTTGTGTAACGTAAAATGTGTCACAAACATAACAGTTCAAACCTTATTTTGATTCCTCAGAAATTCTTTGCAAAAATTTTTAGTCAAAAAAACTCATCAAGATCATATTTTTTCTATGTTTAGGTTTGAGAATCCACTTAAAGTATTTCTATCAATAAATTGACTTAGAAAATTACCAAATGTTTCTGTCCTTGTGGACTATCAATTTAGAGCTACTTACTTTTATATTTCATGCATTATTTATATTTTCACTTTGTAAAGACTTGTTGAAACTACACCACTTTCTTCTCAAACATCATTATCAAACTTACGAGAGCTTGAAAAAATCGATAAGATTCGTAATCAAAAACGCCATGGCGAAGGTTGCTCTTCTGCACTTGCATGTGATCGCAGAGCTCGAGTACCAAAAGCGATACCCATACCCAGTTCTCGGTATCTTTTTGCCCGCACACTGGACTCCAGGAATGTCATCCAATGAGGGTAAAGTGAAGGAAAAACAAGTAAAATGATGATAAAAGGCGGAGCCCGTGGCGCGATTCGATTGGTCGAGATATCGCAGGCGTTCGAGACAACGCTGGAGGAAGGGGACTCCGGTACTCTCCTCCGGGCTCTTCGTACCATTCCTCTGCAGCTTCCCACCTTGGTGTACTCTCTTTTTTCGTCCCCCCTTTCGGTTTTTCATCTTCTTCGCGCATCCTTCTCGCTCCGACAGCGCGCCAATTCACACACGCTTTTCTACGTTTTCTTTTCCAACCTTGCTATTTTTTCTGGACCACGAGATTGCATTCTGCCTCTTGGAGATTGCTGGGTTTTCTTGGATTGAGTTGGTTTCGGAGGATTTATTTGTTCTCTGGCTGTAATAACGTTTTCGTTTTATCATCTCTTTCTTTTTTGCAACTTAGTATAGTTTCTTAAAAAATGTTTTATACTGATTCAACAATGTAACGAGTTATTCTTTTGAAATTTCAAGTAACGAATTTTAAAATAATTTTAAATCTCCTTGGTATAATCGAATCCGACATACTTAATAAACCATAAGATTTTTATGTGAGTCATTCACTTTTTTATAAACAGTTGGAGTTCCTTGTAAGTTTCATCAAAACTTTAGTAAATAATATTCAATATTAACATAATGGAACGTAAAATTTTAAAATTCATGAATTGTAAGCGTCTACTTCTATCTATTCAAATACAGTAATAATGATTGTGTATGCCCTGAAAAATTGTTTAATTTAACGTGTTTTTTTTACTGAAAGTTATTTTTATTGTGAAGAAAACAACAGGGAAATCAGGATTTTTTAAGAAAATAGTTCATGGCTTAAATTTCACAAAAAAAAAAGAACAGCATTTTACATGAAATTAAAAAAGGCTCACTATGAAATATGCATTATATATATCTTATTATAACGTATATGAGCAAAAAAAAATTTTATTACCCGGGTATGAGACACTTACAATAATCCACTAGAAGTGTATAAAACACAGAAAAATTATTTTATAATTGGAAAATATTAGGTAAGTTTATCATGAAACATTCTTATTTTTAAGAGACTCTAACTGTTTAAAATTGTGTCATTTTATAAAGTTATGAATAATAAGTGCAAGTGTATGGAATCAAGATCAAAATAAAAAACAAAACTTTAACTATACTCCTTTTTTTCCGAAAATAATCTTAGAATAAAATTCTAGGTAAGCGGAATTTCGTGAAATTTATCGAAAATGATCAATTACTAAAATTTCCGAAAGCAATACCAAAATAGAAGCGTGATGAATTGGTCGAAGAAATGATGAGGGCAAGCTGTGGTCCAGGTCTTGAGGGGGTAAAATCATAGCCAAAGTATATTGACTCGTGCTGTGCCATCTGCGCTTTGCTTTGTTGCTTTGGTGAAATTAATAAGCCAGTACGTGGGTTACCCAAATGGAGAATGGTTAATTCCATACCCCAGCAACACAATGTCCGGATTGCACTGTCACTTGTATCGAGAAATGGGTTCAAAGAGCTGGTTCGCAAATACTCTTCAAGTAACAAACATGCACTCAAAGTGGAAAAAAAAAAACAAACAAATATCCTTTTTTTTAACATGCTCGATTTTCGTAGAAGTAGCTTAGATTCAAAAACATGTATGACCACGAAAAAAACCCTACGAAAAAAAGATTGAAAATAAAATCCAACCCGTTTACTCGAGCGTCGCTTTTTCCCGATTTTCCGTAATTTCCCTCGCTGTCGATGGAAAGTCGCGTCATAATCGAAGCGTGAATTTATAAATTCACAGCTCGGCCTTGGCGATGACGCGACCGACAAGCGATGAAATAATGTCGTCCGACCCGAATGTTGTCAGCCAATTTTCTTGGCCAGTGCCTCTGAATGCCGCAGATTTCCATCTACGAGCCTGGCCCTCCTATATTCCGGATGTGGCGCGACAGCGCTGAGTAAATACCTTTCCCTTCCAGTCCTACGGAGCCGACGACTAACCACAACTGTGATTATAATTCGCCGGTCCCTATACGCGCAGCTCGGACGAACGGAGGCCGCTGTAAAGGATTATGCACGCGGATTTAACTGATGAATCACATTGTCGTCTTGATTCGCGGTGGCGTTAATTTTCGGACGCTGAATCTACGTAGAGGGGTAGTTTGCATGGGAGACTATGGGTGGCGGAGTTTGGGGGAGGGGGTGGAGGTGGGAAGGGTGAGAAAATTGTACGAGTACTTAGCCTTGTTAGCGTGTGGATTTTATGAGGAATAAGGAGTGTCTTTGGAAAAGTAGCCTGAAATGAGAAAATGGAGTTTCGTCGAGTCTCGTGGAATGGGAAAAATAGGCTATTACTCTCTCAGTTTGAATTTGTAGAAAACTACTAATGATAAGTGAATTTCACTAATTGAAAAAAAGATGAACCACTAAAGATTAGTGAAAATCACTAATTGAAATAGTACTTTAGGCTTACAACCACTTTGTACTACTTTCTTTACTATGTACTTTCAAACTTTAGTAGAAATCTACTACTGTAATTGGTAGACTTAGACTTGTCTTAATAATGCATTAGCACTGAATGATGAGTAAAATTCAACTAATGAAAAAGTCAATAATCGCTAATTTTGTTGGTTGATTACACTAGTTTGAAAATTTTTCGTTAGTTGAGACTTCCTTTCAAGAAAAAAGTTTTTCAGAGTAATTTAAAGTCGCTGAACACAGAAATATGAATCATTTATTTTTCAAAAGAAATGTTATGAAAATATTTGCGAAAACCTTGTTCTTTTCATTTATTGCCAGAAATATGAAAAAAAAAATTAAATTAAATACAGTAAAATATATACAATTAAAAAGATATACTTCTTAGCTTTACGGTGACATACTGCTTTTATCAATGAAATTAGTAGATTTTCAGTTACAGCTATTGAAAGTCTTAAGGCAGCGTTTCCAAACACTACTTATTCCGAAAAACGTACTTTTTTACATTTTAAGTAGCTGTGACATAAAAACTACTAATTCGATCGATAAAAGCAGTATATCACCATAAAGCTGAGAAGTATATCTTTCCAATGATATATATTTTATAATTATTTATGTAATAATTTAAGATGTTTCTGGCAATAAACTAAAAAAACAAGTTTTTTGTAAATACTACGATAACGCTTTTTTGGAAGAATGGATGACTGATATTTTCATACTCAGCGACCCTAAATTAGTCTTCAAAACACTTTTTTTGCAAAGTAGATTTTTCATGTAAACTAGTGTTATTAGATTTGTCCTATTGAGAATAGTGTTGATTAATGAAATTAGTAAATTTTCACTACTCACATCGGTGAATAGTTACTGTTGGCAATAGTGGATATTTACTAGTACAATGAGTGATAATATAGTATTTCAACTCTTATTCATTTTTGTTACATGCAAAATTAAGCAAACATTAGACAATATATAATACATTTGTTAAAATGTTTTTTTCTTTATAACAGTGTCGAACAAAGTTTTTTACACGTAGGTAATTTTTTTACCTTTTACCGTTTTTTACCATTAAATTACTTTTTGAAATAGTGAAAATCTATTTATTCATTAGTCACTTAAAAAATTCTACTTCTTGAATAGTAGAATTTGAAACTACTTATATGGTTAGTGAAAATGTCATTTATCACATTAGTAATTAATTTACTAATTGTTGAGTCGTTTCAAAAATTTCACTAATTGAAAGGTAAACTTATAAATCACTTATTGATGTAGTAGAATTTTACCATGTCTTCAGCTCACTTGTGGAATTTTACGAATTTGATGGTGAATCACTCGCCTATTAATTGAATTAGTAAAAATTTCACTAATTAAAACTGAGAGAGTACATTGTCTTGTGTAAGATACTTTGAAAAGACTTGGTGCAGGTTTTCAAGTGTTTTAAAAGTGACGTTTGTCTTCAGAAAGAAGAGTTTATGGAAAGTTGGGGATGGGAGTGATAATTTGTTATATTTGTGATGATCTTGTTTCAAGTTTTTGAGATGAGAAATGTAAAGGTCCAGGAAAATAACGAAAATCATTGAGTTGATCAAAGTTTTATTAAATTTTGACAGTTCCAGTTAGTTTGTATTGATGTTCGAAGTTTTCAGAAATTTATAAAACGTTGATGAATTTCTTAGATTCTGTTTTGCACTTCCTGAAAAGGTTTTTCATCATAATTTCTCGTTTTTGAGTGTAGTTTTTGTTATCTTTGTTCACTAATTTTTTTATAGCTTGAAATTTCATAGTCTTATGCAAATTAGTCGTAAGAAACTCCATTATGAACCATTCGATAATCAAAAAATTTGATTATGTGATAATGATTGAAAAATAATTGAAACTTTTAATAGTCGATTTTTAGCATAAGTACTATCTTCCGGCTCATTTTAAAGAAATGGATCCTGTAATTCATTTTAATTGGTCAAGTCTTTTGTGTTCAAATTTGGAAAGAGAACCAAGAATAATTTGATTTGTTCTAAAGCGTGAAAAAAATTCTTCGACAAATTGAACAAAGGCTGAATCTAGTAAGCAATAATACAAAATTCTAAAAAAAAAACTCGATTAAAATATGTTCCCCAATAACCCATTTACTTCGCAAGCATAACAGCAGAATAGCATATTGTCACCGTAGAAACTTAAAAAAAAATTTATTCGAAAAAAACCACAATAAAAAAAGCGTATCTTACGGTAACAGAAATTTTCATTAGTAAAAAACTTAATACTCGAAAGCAAGAACTGAATTAGATAGTTTTAACCTAAGCTACAAGTTTTCAGTGACATATATGGTAAATTTTTTTTATCGTGATGGGCTATCATATTTTTCTCAAATATGTATGATGATCCGTTTTACATTTTTTGAGAAAAATTTGTAGAAATAAAAAAAAAAATTACAAAGTAACACGAAAAACACTGATGATTTGCACAAATTGGCGTGACTTTTTAAACCTTCAAGTATCTACTTTGTAAATCCAAGCAGAAAGAAAATTAATTTTCATTTACAAATGTTAGTAATATGTACCTATCTCTGAGAATTGATAAAATTCGTAAAGTTCTTGAAAATGATAATTTCAAAGAGTAGATCATCGAACTTTTTTGAAAAATCACGTAAGGTTCTCACATCATTACTCAAATGAAAATCTCGCTATCAATAAAAAATTCGAAATGAAAAATCAAAATACAAAGTTGCCTAAGACGAAAGTTTTGGATGTGTGGGAGTGACGACATAATCAAAAACTGAAATCCCTTAACGACGGCCTCGTGCCAACGGATGCGAGTGAATAAGCGGGCGAAATAAATCCGGTTTGATTGAATCATTGTTAGGCGAACGCGTTAAATACCCGTGAAATTAACCGGCTGATCGGTCGGACACGCGATCCCTGATCACTGGCCTTTAAAGTCTCATCAGTCTTTGGCTCGGGATGATTAAGTGTTGTGGTTTTGAGTGATTGATTCGTTTGAATCGCTGTAGAACGAAAAAACCAAAACCTAGATTCTACAGCAGATGATCTACTAAGAATACCTATCCAAATAATTGTGATCTCTTGATGGATTGCATTTTAAAAACCTCTCTTCGATAATGACAATATATTTCAACACTAAAAACAAAAACTGTCATTCCCTAATTTATGGCACCCATGTTTTCGAGTTCTTTAATTAAGCTCTGACCGAGAAACATGCACAAAAGCTCTCCGTATAAGCGAAACACAGGAATTTCGGGGAAAGCATAAATCTGTCACGTGGGCTTCGTATATCTTGGGGTTCGTGGTAGGGCAAGGGCCAAGCAATATAGGTAATGTTCTAGCTGGCTACTTAACAAGTTGCTACAAATTGCGGGCAACGTTTAGCCGCGAACGGTGAATCTGCGGTGGCCACCGCCCTTTCCTCGTGTGCGGTGCGCGAATATACGAGGGGAACGATTCCTGGAGCCCAACCAGGACACGGGGCTGACAGTGGCGTTGGCCACATGTTCTTCCCATATGTCCGGTGAATCGACCCTAAACGCCGAGAGTATCCTCTACAGTAAATAAGTAGACAAATCTCGCTGTTCTCGTGTTAGTACCTCGATAAAGGAAGATTCAATCGAGAAGAGGGGAATTAACGCACCGAGCACATCTTCCGATGGTCAAACGTTTACCTCGTTATTCGGCCTGGGAACTGGCGTTAGAGTGGCTGGGGATTTCATTAGGAAAGTATCGATCTTAAGCTCATTCTAGTGGTGTTCAAGAAAAAAAATATTAATAGGATGTGCAGCATTATATGATGCAATATACAAACTAAATTCTCTGAACTCGAGTAAACTTAGAATTTTCTACCACTGATGTCATCTAAGATATTTTTAAAAAACTGTCTGTAATATATTCCAAAAAGAGACTTCAGATTTCCTCAAAGACTTCAACTCTTCACCTTAAGGCTTTTCCAAAATCTTTTTCCAAAACTTCTTCTAGTCACCCAAAACCTTACGTCCAAGATTTTTGCGGATAAAGCCGGATCACTCTCGTCTTTCGCAGATGCTTTTAGCCAATGAGTTCAGTTTCCTATTCCAGCATCCCGTTAAGTTTCTTTTAGTCCATTCCGCTCTGTCCCGTGGCCTAGCCCTGTTCCCTCCTCATTCATATGTAACAGTCGCTCGGTATTAATGACAGGGAAAGAAAGATTGCGTGTGGACGATGCGGCTATTCCTCATCCATCCTTTACTCAGAGTACCCAACCTATTCAAGACCATCGCTCTCCTTATCTGCGACCTTTTATCATCCGATAAAGGTAATAGAATTGTTTAGTTGATGACCTTTCCGTTCTTATCAATGCGATTCATGTTTTATGAATTGACGAAAGAGAATTCACAGACTCTTCGCAAGACTTGGAATCAGCAATTATTTTTTGGAATTTCAGGATGAATAAAATTTTGTTGCAATTCTACTCTATCTTATATCTACGTCAAAATAAAATCACAATTCTATCGTTGAACTCTGAAAGACTTGTTAAAAGATAATCATTTCATTGTATTCTCCTTTGGAAGATGTTGAGGTTAATCAATTGTGACTTTTAGAGATGGAATGCCAGTAATACGGGAATTTTCGCGAACGGAAGATTTTTATCGATGAAATAAGCAACATTATGCAAAAGCGCGCCATGCTGAGCTGACGGATAAAAATTACTGCCCTTCCGCCGCTGATTGATTTCCGTGGAGAAAGAGACCTCTTAAAATACAATCTTTCAGGCTGAATAACGACTCTTGAGATGACTGCGGAAGCTATTGGAGTTGATGTTTATTTCATGATTCAAACACCGCGTGCACTTAACGGAAATAACATTAAAGATCCAGAGACAAAACCTGGTGGTTTTTGTACAAATAACGAGGCTGTAAATAGTGAGTAACTGTATATGAATATTTTGTGTGAATTTATTTTGTTTATATAATAAATTTTTTTTATGCTTTTCGCTGTTTTTACTGTTAACTTTCACTGCCAGAAAAAAAAATTAGCATTTGATATCTACTTTTAAAACTTCTTTCGAGTTTTTTGTAAAACTAAGAGTGCAGGAAAAAGAGCAATGAAAGTGTTGAGTAATAGAAAGGCAGAAGAAGCTATTAGGCTCTAAATGGGCGAGACCACTAGATCTCTGAATGTTCAAAACGGTCCCTCAGGGACAGTTAGCTTTTCGCGGCTCGTCTTTTTTCTCGCTCACTTGCATGTGCCAACTGTACGAATCAAGTGCGTAAACGGGGGCCACACACTTGCTCTTAAAATTGGCCGACCCCCCGCAGGCTACAGTCAAGTGAAAACTCGAACATGTGGCGTCATTTGTTACCTCGTCCCTGGGTAATGCATCATCATGTACGTACGACGCGAAACTAATTTTCGGGATGAAAACTTACAAGGAAGCTTTTAGTAACGTTCGAGGTTAAGTTAAGTTAAGTTTACGAACACTGCGAAATTTAAAATACTCTCTCCTTCAACAAACAAGAAAGAGCTAAAACTGAACCTTCCAAAGACTTGCTGCAAATCAGGTAGAATCCGATTACATTCCCCACCCCCAATATCTCACCTCCGACAAAAAAAAGTCCCTGAAAAAGCCCACGGATAAAAGCAAAAGAAAAAGCATAATCTCTTTTCCCCGCGAAAACGTAACAGATTGGAAACCGCATTTGGTTAGACGCGAGCCCTTGGATCGTTGGTTCTTTCCACTAGGTGTAACGTATTAGCGCTGGGCCGGGGGTGGCCCGGGCTATTAACTAATGCCACCCCGAGTCCTCGCCATACGCGCTACCCATCCGCGCTCTGGTACGACATGCCCATAGAACGGGACAGTTTAAGCCTTGATATATCGCTCGGCGACACTCCCAACTTCTGTCACTATTTCGCAGCGCTTTTTTGTCACGAACCTCGGGCTGACCATATGTCCACGAAACTCTCCAAAGACCGCTCGCGACAAGCGCGTTCTGTCGACGGCGATTTTTTCCTCGATCGCTTTTTTTGGGGGCCGGGGTGACAGAGTGGGGAGGAGTTTAATGCAGGGTGTCAGGTGGGTCGTTATTAAGTGTGATATTGAATTTGTCACGAGGATCGTGGGTGTGATGGATGGTAGCGCGCGACGCTGAAGGGATTTTTGTTTTTCTTCTCGTTTTTTTTTTGAATTTCTGAAAGTTTTGTGTTTTGTTTATGGTTCCATATTTATTGAATGTAGTAATAAAAGTAAATGCGCTATTTAATGATCATTTCGAATTTGACACGAGTGAAATGAATAAATAAATATACTATGAACTTGAGAATTTGAATGTATGTATTGCATACGAAATACAAAATGAGTGAAGTGATTTATTGCAAAATGTACATGTTATATGTCGTATATGAATTTATTATGATACATTTGTTTATTATGGATGTATGCAATATATCATACACTATTCTACATACAATATGTTGGATTCCCGGTCATTTTCCCGAATCCAAGTTCCCGAACGGTCATTTTACCGAATGAACATTAAGTTTCTTCAGATATAAAATTCAAAGGTTTTTTTTTCGAAAGTTTTTTTCAAAAGACAATTACAATGTAAATGCGTAACCATGGCATTTCTAGACATTTGGCTGATAAGAAAATTTCCCGTTTGGAAAAATAAAAAACCCTTCGGGAAAAATACCATTCAGGAAAATGGCCGTTCGAAAAAAAGACCTTTAGGGAAAACGGATTCGGGAAAACGGTTTTCGGGAAAATGATCGTTCGGGAAAAAGGCTGTTTGGGAAAAGGGATTCGGGAATATTGTCGACAACGAATATGTTGATGACTTTCTACTTTCATTTAAAATTGAGTACATTATTATAAACGTATATTAAATATTGTAAACTATAATTTTATGTGCTCTCGCATCAAATTGTAAGATATTTTTTTTTTTTCACATTGTTGCTCTGTATCAATGAATTGAAAATCGATCACTTAACGATGCGAAATCGCACGAGCCATCTGACGCATTGAAAACCGCAAATAAGGTAGCCGAACTTTGTCAGAGGTTTCTCGAACGTACCTGATGGATGAAGATCGATGTCATGTATAAAGACCTAGAATACGCTTTCCCACCTCAACACCTTTATGAATGACACAACAAAAGTTTCTGTAGGGAACGTAAGAGACGAATGAATATCTAATTTCGAATATTGATTTTATGGTAAAATATTTATTTTATTTATTTATTTCAGAATATTTTTTTAGGCTAGGTTGAATTTGGGAATTTGGTTGCAAAACACAAAAAAAGAGAAAATGTACGATTTTCAGAAAAACTTTCGCGTTTTCATGATTGTAACAGTAAATTATGAATGGACACATTAATTTGGTAGAAGTAATTACGATCAGAAATGTAAAGTTAGAAAGTTGCGTAACTCATGACTTGTAATTTGAAAATAACAATTTTTTCATCAAAAATCCCACTTAAATAATAGAAACGAAATTTCCTTGATCAGCATTACTTGGTCAGCACTACTTTCTCAGCATTAGAGTTTATTAGAAATTGTTTCAAATTCAATAGATGTAAAAAAAGCATTATCGTGGAGGTAAATGAAAAGATATTTTTAATCTCAGTATTAAAAATTCAGTGTTTTCAACGTGATTATAATTTTCATTTTTCGCGACATTTTGATAGAACGTTGAAAAAAATCTACCCACATTTATATGGAATAGTATATTTCACAACAAGTTGAGGATCGGGAGTTTCACCATAGATGTCAAGTTGGCGGCGCAGAGCCACACTAATCCATATGGTTCTGCGTTGCCGATTTGACGTTTATGGTGAATCTGTCGATACTCAACGAGTTGTGAACTATATTTTTCACAACGATTGCA